>CM070009.1:17457716-17665710 GCA_036247105.1 Cirrhinus mrigala | reverse complement strand
AAAAGCAAGAAGCCAGAAACATTAAAGACCAACACAATTACAAATATGGACATGCAACTCAAAAACCAAAAGAAAAAGAAAACAAGATGAACACTTAACAGGCATAACAGGAAGACACCACATACACAATGCTCTAGTCCTTGCAAGATGGGGTATTCATACTTAGATTAATTACACCTGCCTTCTCCAAATTATCATCAATTGATCTCGTCAGTACACGCATTTTGTCATCAATGCCTTCATGGTACACAACACAACTGAACAATGCACCGCTCTTCCACTCAGAATAATTAACTGTTAGCTGACTGTAGGCTGAGAAGTTTTGACCATTCTTAATTGGCTGGCTAGTGCTATAACTGTATTCAGCATTCAGAGGTTCATCATCAACAAGCCAAGACACAAACACCTCTTTGGGGTAGAAGTCCTTCACGAAACATATCAGGGTCACATGTTCTTCCTGTTTGTGCTCTGGGGGTGCTATTATGAAAACAGTGGGTTTTTTGGGTTCTTTACCTAGTAATACAAGATCACAGTTAAGACCAGATTGAGTCATTCTCTTGTTATTATTATTATTATTATTATTATTATTATTATTATTATTTTGTCTATATTAACTCTATATTAACATGTAAATCAGGAGACCTTGAAAGCATGAACTGCATGATATTTTACAAAAAGAAAAACCCATACCATTTTCTCTGCTGAACGTTTTCTCCTTGGGCTCTGCTAGTTCACGGTGTTCAACGGTGCATGTAAATTCAGTGCCGTTGCTCCATTCTTCATAGTTTATGGGGGCATCAAGTTCCACAGTTTTTCTGTTCTGGAAATATTCGTCGGCTGACTTGTTAGCGATGACGTTCTTATTTGCTTTTATTGTTATTTTGGTAAATCCTGCATTATCTGCTGAAGCTTTGCACTTCAGCACTCCTACTCTATTTTTCAGCATGTCTTCAGGGGAGGGAGGCACTATTTCGGGATCTACAATCACCTCATCACAACAATCTGGGTACAAAAAGCAGACAGATTTGGAGAGACGTAAACATAATACGAAATAAAGAAACAGAAAAAAAAAAAAAGAAACACTTCTATTTTTAAAACATTCACAGTTCTCAAGAGAAACATACCTGAAGTATATTCAGCCTCCTTTTCTTCATTTCCCGCCTTGTGCTCAAACTGGCACTTAACTTTGCTGTTTAGCTTCCATTGTTCGGCAGAGATTCGCAAAATGCTTGTGGCGCTATATTTGGTGACTGGGCCATTCTTCTCACTTTTGTCAAATTTGTCTATCGCATTTGTCACATCTTTACCATCCTGAAACCACTTAAACGCGTATGCTTTAGGCGAAAACTGCTGGGCTACACACATGAAGGTTGCTGTTCCATTGTCTAACTCCATTTTTGTAGGTACTGTTAAGTACAGAGTTGCACGCAGATCTGGCTGTGGGGCTGGCAACATACAGGAGAAAGCAGAGAGGAAAGGACATGAAAAGCAAAAGAAAATAGTGCAACATGCATCTTTTAAGCAAGCAAATAAGATGCTCTTGCAGTTGAGTTTGAACGTCAATGTTAAATGTTGTTTGTGCATATTATATATATATATATATATATATATATATATATATATATATATATATATATATATATATATATATATATATATAAATATATATACATATATACACATATATACACTTTTCTGTTCTAGCATTTTTAGACTCGATATATTTGTAGTCTTTCTGTTCTCAGCTTGAGTAAACATTGACTGACATCAGTTTTATAAAGGACAACTGCGTGACATCCACAGACATAACAGCAGATTTACTGGTTAAATAATCCAAAGAGTGTGCTAAAATTTCCATTCATGATTCTCTTCCATACATGAGTCTCCACAAAGAAACAACAATATAATCTTAATCCAACAGCAAGATACTACAGAGAGACACATGAAGTAGCTAATGTAAAATGTTATAATTTTTTTTAAATGTAACTTACATGGTGGAGCAACAGGAGTTGTTATTGTGCCTTGAGAATTTGAGGCTTCGCATTTGTAAGGTTTTTTAGGATCCCATTCGCTTTGTCTCACGCGCATATGGCTGATTTTGGTATAGTCTCCATCCCGTCCGAACGCCGGATACTGCACGAAATCACTCAAATCTTTGTTAGCATGATCCAACCATTTGAATGTAAGCGAGTCCGCAGGTGAGAAACCTCTTGTCATGCAGCCAACGGTGAGGAACCCATCAGAATCAGAAGTACACTGAGACATGGCGAAGATTGACTTTGGGGGAGATGGTTGAGCTGTAAAGACATTACATCGTTCTTAGACTATATTCTTTATGTACATATGTAACACTGTTCGACCTATTAGAGAGCTAGGCTCAATGAGCTATCTCAAATGAATGACTGGATGGTTGAATTAATGAATAAAATATAACAAAAGTTAAATTAAATTTAATAAACTGTAAAATAAAACAAAACTAATGAATAAAATATTACAAAAGTTAAATTAAATTTAATAGACTATAAAATAAAACAAAAATGATGGAGTTCAACTGGTTTTACGGGAGAAGACTCCGCAGAGAATGGTCACTTCGCATCTGGATCATCATGTATCTATTAATTTAGCAGGGATGATAATCTCAGTATGTTGTGCTGCACCCAAGCTACAAAACAAATATGTTTGTACTACACGGATATTAAATATTGAGTGAAACTGTGGAAGCCGGAGAGCATAGATTTTTTTTCCCCCGGATGAAAAATAGTTGTTGCCCTGCATGGATAAATGTTATAGTTTTGAATGCTGCGATTGACTAAAGCATTTCGATGAACCTCATAATAAAACACAAAATCTCGCGAGGTGAAATATTGTTTTCTTGAACGTTGTAATGAATAAAGAGTTATATATCTAAACTAATTTAATACTCGAATTTTTGACGACAGAATTACTTTTCAATTAGTTTCGAATGAATCAGTTGACATAACGTATGAAATTTATAAATTAAAACAAACAAAGGTAACACTATAGTATAGGAACCAAATGTCACTATTAAAGTTGCTTAGCATGCCTATTATTAACATATTGGCTGTTTATTAGTACTTATAAAACACATATTTTCAACGACCATAAATTCGCAGCAAATTAGGAATATAATTAATTCATAAGTCGTAGTTAATAGTTTGTTAATAGCGAGAATTAGTTCTTAAAATAAAGTGTGACCCAAACAAACAAATTAAAACAATCGCAAATTTTCGAGAATTTGAATTAATAGCAATATTGTAACTTTGAACTGTGGAATAATTCGAAAAGGGATAATTAAATCAATTTGTAATTGCAAATATTTATCAGGCTAGCGGTCGGTTATCGACCTAAGATCTACGCCGGTGTTTTACTTACTGATTTATTTGGAACAGCTACATTGTATGTATATATATATATATATATATATATATATATATATATTTTTTTTTTTTTTTTTTTTTTTATTATTATTATTATTTTTTTTTTTTAGTAACAGCGGAATTTAATTTATTATTTTTAAAGTATAACATTTGTGACCATATCGGTGTAAAAAGTTTAAACGCAGGACACATTGCAGTCTAGTTATTTGGTCATATTTAGCTGTTATCAGCTTCTAATATTTGCACAAATTAAGACAGCACTTGCGAGAAGAATGAACAGTGAAATTAGTCGTTTAACAATAACCACTGTTTTTGATTTTTAATCGTTTTTAGCAACTATACAACGAAACAATATTATAAAATTATGTAGTCTTTTACATTTTCTAATGAAATAACCATTCAACAATTAATAGACAACTCTTGAGGCATAATGAGAAAACTGTACATAATAGGCTAACAAATTCATGTGGCATTTTGTCTTATTTTACGATACAACAGTCATTGCAAATTAATAATAAAATCTTACTGTTTGTTACGGTGACTTTGGTGCCGCTTCCCCAGTAGTCGAAAGCCCAGTTACACAATATTCTTTTAATGTTACAGCGCAATATAAAAATGCAACGCTCAAAATGTTAAATGGCCTGAAGCCGATTCGTCGTTTTATTTTGAATGCGTCTACACATAAAATAATTAATAATGTGAATCTTTGCGTTTCTAGCAGAACTCTAAAGACATGCCCCGACTTTATTTGTCCTATTCGTAGAGTAAATCACAATTCAAAAAAGCTTTTTGACAAATTACTCGTCACACTTTTTCGTACTAAATCAGATTTTGTTTTAGTAAGTTTTTCTTACCTGACGAGACAGTGACCATGGTTCCTTTCCCCCAGTACTCAAAAGCATAGTCACACTGACAGTTTTACCCATGGATATTGTACAACAATAGCTATTGTGCACGCTCGTATGACAAGTCATTTTAATTTATTATCCTAACCCACAAATTCGACTATTTACCCATTTTAATTCAGTCTAAGGTTTATTCTTGCAAAACGGACAAGCGGTCTGAACATTTAGTTGTACTATTAGATTTAAAACATATGTCAACATTTATGAAAGGTTTAAATTTTACTTCTTACCAGATGTCACTGTGACCGACGTGCCTTTCCCCCAGTAGTCAAAAGCATCGTCACACTGATAGTTTTACCCATGGATATTGTACAAAAAATGCGCTGGTATAACAAGTCATTTTAATTTATTATCCTAACCCACAAATTCGACTACTCATTGTTTTGATTCAGTCTAAGGTTTATTCTTGCAAAGTGGACAAGCGGTCTGTAGGCTACATTTAGTTGTACTATTATATTTAAAACATGTCAACATTATGAAAGATTTTATTATTTCTTACCAGATGTCACTGTGACCGACGTGCCTTTCCCCCAGTAGTCAAAAGCTTCATCACACTGATAGTTTTACCCATGGATATTGTACAAAAAATGCTCTCGAATGACAAGTCATTTTAATTTATTATCCTAACTCACAAATTCGACTGCTCATTATTTTGATTCAGTCTAAGGTTTTTTCTTGCAAAGTGGACAAGCGGTCTGTAGGCTACATTTAGTTTTACTATTATATTTAAAGCATGAAAGATTTAAATGTTATTTCTTACCAGATGTCACTGTGACCAACGTGCCTTTCCCCCAGTAGTCAAAGGCAGCGTAGTCACAGTGATACTTTTAATTTCTTCAGTGCACAAAAACACTAATCAGCAAACCCAGCTACAATCGTATTTATTTCATAATTAAAGGCAACATTGTCCATGATTTTTGTTTGTTTACTTTCTCTCTCTCTCTTTTTTTTTTTTTTGTAAACTAGTGGACTAAAAAGTCTGTTACTAAACATGCATTTTTTGTTGTTTGACTCGAACTAAACAAAAATCTGACTTCTTACCTGATGTTACAGTCACCGTTGTTCCCTTTCCCCAGTAGTCAAAAGCACCGTCACAACGAGAAGATTTACGATAACAGCCATACCATAACCCTAATCGTACATCTACACTGTCTTGCCATAGGCCTACGTTATTAAAGCGACTAGTTTTGATACATTTTAGTGCGCACCTTCTTTAAACCTGAGTGTTTTTGTCGTCGATATTGTTTACGATTACTGGCGTCCCCTTTCCACGATTAGCAAAGTTAAAAATTGTTAATACATCTGAATGTTATTTTGTGGAAAGAGCACTTACCTGATCCTCAAAAATGAATAAAAGTTAAATAACAGAAAACGTCAACAGTATCTTACCTGAAGAAACGGTGACTTGGGTTCCTTTCCCCCAGTAGTCGAAGTAGTCGACACAGTGACTGGTGCCTTTGAGTTACTAGCCAAAAACCCACAAGAAAAAGCAATGTTCATTTGATCAAAACTCAAATCCAACATTTGTTATTTTACCTTTCTTTTCAGTGATAACGTCTCTACAGCCTGGCTTTCTGCAGCAGCCCTCCAGTGTAATATGATTTGCACTAAATCTAAGCATAACTAAGCATTAATGTTCTATAATATCCAAAACATGAAGACACTGACACTTTAGGCTAGTAATAACCTTAACCAAACCCTTCCTGCATCTGTCCCTACTTCACTTAAGTGTTGATATTTGCTAATAATCAAATCTAAAATAATAATAATAATAATAAAAATAAAGAAATAAATAAACTTTGAGATACTCTTAAGTTTTGATTAATTTATTGTCATTCATTCATTCATACATACATACACACATAAGCCTACATACACACAAACAAACAACTACTACTTCTGGTCCTCTAAATATTGAATCTCTCTCTCTCTCTTTTTTTTTTTTTTTTAATTTAAAAGAGACTGAAGTTGTAATCAAGGACATTATTTTTACTCTCAGCAACACCTTGTAGGATGCAACCAACAAATGCATTGACCAGCGTAATCATTGGAAATCCTCTTCACAGCGGAAAAGATCCTATGACAAAGATATCTCTATCTTTCTCGGACATTCAAACTGATGTTTTATTATGAATATGAGACTGAGTGAATGAATGAATGCTGTATCAGATGCAGGTAATCACACTCGCTCAGTCCATCTCTCTCTTATAATTCTCTGCATACAATAAGCTGTTCACTTTAGTGAAAATAATGAACATTTTGGCAGCTGTGGTTGCTAGAATGACACATGACACTGAAATAATGCAATAAACATTCATTAAATAACAGAAGATGTACTATAAATCCCAAATGTACATAAATGGTAACAAAAAATTATTAAAAAAAACATGATTATTTAAAAAAAATTCTATCAAAATCCAAGTTTCACGCAAGGTATTCTGGGAATATCAGTTTGCAGTTTTTGACCGTTTTTAAATTATACGTTGATTTTACTTCTAAAAACTGTACAATTAACAGGATTTTGCTGTAAAATTATATGAAATGTCTGTTTTTTTATAGTATTACTTGTACATATAGTATAGGATGTTCCATAACGTTTTCACAATGTTTTACAGTTAAAAATTACATTTTTTTTTTTTTTAACAGTGTACCAGTAGCGTGTTTAGGCAACATGCAAACCTCGGGGGTCCCATGAGGCAATGCGATTTCCACTAATGGGAATTTCTACTGAGGGGGGACCCCAGGACTTCCTGTTTAGAGCCCTCAAAACTCTATAAACATGTTCCTGTTGGCTACTTGAATAATATTGCTGGGGTACTTATACTTTTTAAAAACATTTACAAATAGTATTTCTAACTTCTTTGTTTGTAACTGTATCTTTTTTTATTTTTACACAAATATGTTTTTGGCCAGAAATTGAGTACAAATGTACTTTCACATTAGTATAATTTTTGAATACTTTTTACACCCCTGTTTATACTTTATACTACAAAAATAAGCAAGTAAAGAGGTGCGGATTATTTCTGTTGTGTTTTATAGAAAATAATTTCTTTGTTTTCAACCTTATTTTGCTTATGTCATGCTGTGCCACTGTATGCAATGCCTCATCTTGGCTGCATACCACCAGGGCATGTCTTAATAAAATAACAGGCACTGTTCATGGAGTGACTTTGCCCTTCCAGTGTATAATATGCATGTATCCCTTTGGGGACTGACAAAGAAAGCATGTTAATGTGAAACAAGGGTGCTTGTCAGCTTCAGTGAGAGAAAGACTTGCATTCAATAAACCTTTTTTTTCCCCCTTCTGCCACTGTCATTTACGCAATCATAATGGACAACCACTTTCATGTAACGCCAATGTCCTGCAGAATTTAGTTCCAACCCTGAAAAAAAACCCTGACAACACCTGCCTGTAGTCCCAATCCTGAAGACCTTGATTAGCTTGTTCAGGTGTGTTTGATTAAAGTTGGAACTAAACTCTGCAGGTCACCGGCACTCCAGGACCGACGTTGCCTATCCCTGGTCTAAACCCTGCATCCTCACACTCTTTCTATTATTCATTATTGGGGCAGATGTATCTAAAAACTATGCAACAACAATGCCACGTTCCTCTAAATGAGGCAATTGGGATAGAGGCTTTGCTGGATAGATGGTTGTCCATTTCTCATTTAGGCTTAGGATTCTCTAAAGGATTCTCATTTAGGCCTATAAGGATGTAGTTCTTGTTAGTAAGGATGATAGTTCACCCAAAACTAAAAATTCTGTCATCAAAAATTCTGACCCTCATGTTGTTCCAAAACAATGTCTGTCCTTCTTCTGTGAAGCAAAAAAAGTAAGACACTTTCTGAACTGCTCTGATCAAGTAGTAATGTTTAAGAAGAATTACTTAACTTGGTCACTGTAGTCCTTGATAGTCATAAAGCCCCGATTATCATGTTATGTTTGGGGTTGTCTGAATATATAGATCTCATGACCTGCAATGTCGCATACATGTAAAAAAATAACACACACACACACACACACACACACAACTTGTGGGCTCTGACATGTCTGGACTTGCCACAGACATAGTGATTTTAATACTGTATCAATACCTGCACCTACCCAGTAAATGTTCTACAATTATCTATCATTATATTTTCAAAAACATCATTTAGTATAATTTATGATTAAAATGCTATATGGATCATGGTGACAAATTGAGCTTAATACATTTGATGTACTGTATTACCGCACAACAAGGGGTACATGAAACACACACACACACACACACATACACACACACACACACACACACACACACACAAACACACAACACACAAACACATGTTGGTTTTTATGTTTTCTGGGGACACTCCATACTCCATAGGTGTAATGATTTTACAGTACAAACTGTATACCTTGCCATCACACAAATCTTTCTGTATATTTTATATTAAAAAAAAAAAAAAGTTTCGTATGTTTATAAGTATTTTAATTATAATGACTCAAGAAATATCCCCATAAACTGCATTTATGTAATTATAGCTGCGTGAAACCCATATAATTATACAAATTTTTGTATTGATAAATCATATAATCAAGTACAGACAGACAGACAGTAAGAAGATACACATACCATTCAATCAGTTGTATAAAAGGCGTATAAAACGCTCAATATAAAAATAAACATGGTACTTAAACACAGAGAAGCAATTACTGTAGTTTTAGGTAACAGTAAATATGAAAAAAACCTCCTTATATTTTCCAGAGTGCTTAGAGGAAGATCTTTACACAATGATATCCAAACATTTGTCTAAACAGTTGTTAAATATATATATATATATACATATATACTTTTTAATCTAGCTTGGACATTTTAATAAAAGGTTACCAAATGTGAAATCTTGTAAGATTTACTTTTATTATTTCTACAAAGGTTCACGCTAAAACACCTAAAACACAACGACTTAATAAAATGGTCTGAATCATCCCACCTCTCGCTTAAATTAACCACTTATCAACAATGAACACTGGTTTATTAATTGAAGTCCTGTTTAGAGACATGTACAAAGAAAATAGTGTTTGCACAACATCTTCAGTTAGTAATGTGTAACTTTAAGTGTTTTAAATGTAATAGATGTAACAGAAAAACAGTAAGACTCACTTTTCATGTTGAGGCCTTGTGTCTTGCGCCGCTTCGTAGACAGACGTGAAAGATGCTCTAAAAGTACATCACAGTTTTAGTTTAAACACTCTCATGTAGAAGGACTTTCATTTAATTCTCTTATACTGTATTTGGACATGTTGTCCTGTGAACACTCACTGCATGCTTGGCCAAACTCTGAGAGTAGTCTTTATCGAAAAACGGTACAAAAAACAATGTAAAAGGTATACATTGTCATCAGCTAGCATCAAAATCATTTTATAATCATTAGTATTCACATAATTATTTAATTATGCATTATTTGATTATTTTGATTATTTAAGTATTTTATCATTTATTCATTTATCATTTAATTATGTTTAATATTTTATATTTCTTATTATTTTTCTTGCTTATGCATTTTCATTTTTGCTCAGTCTCATGATTGTGGGGTTTCATGAATTGTTTGGAAATAGATAAGAGGGGATGTTTATGGAAATCCAAGGTTTATGGGAAGTTGACATGAATTAGTTTGATATATCATTGTTTGTTGAACTGTGTTCCCCAGACAAAGTCTGAACATTGAGACATACGCAACTAAGACTGTTCAATAAATTCTGTTATACCTTTTATCATCATCACTTCGTCTCCTGCTTCTGCTCTTTTCTGGCTTCCATCGGTCAACTCCTTGACTGACAGGAAACTGTTTAACACTTGTTTTGGGTATTTTTGAATACCAGACAAGACCTGCTGTTAACGGGGTTTGGGTACCGACAGCTCTGCTGACTAGTCGTTCTGTTACCGGAAAAACTGATATTTTCTGACGGGATCTGGTGTCCGGGGCTGGATCCTAATTATTGTCTTGGCGTGGGGACTTGATCTAACAATTGTGATCACATTACAAGGTGGCATTATAGTCCCTCGAGCAAATCTGCCAAAAGTGTACAAATTGAAAAACATGTAGCACTCGGTTGATGCTCATGCTTATGACCGATGGGGAGCACACATAGGCCTACGCTTTACTGTCAAGCGGAAACGTTGAAAGAAGCGAGTCGTTGGTTCAACAAATAAAATGTGAACACTGTCGTCAGCTATCTGAACAAGACGTCTGAATCTAGTGCTGTAAGGAAAAAGTAATTTAAAACAATGTTTATAAAAATATACCCAAATGATCACAAGTGGAATTTTCCCCAATAATATGGTAATTTTCTTAGTGATTGAGTTACATAGGGGTTTTGCTCACACAAAATTTGATTATATTTTGTGTCTGTGTCCTTTTCAAGAGTGTGGAACTTTGTTTAGCTTTTTAGCTTTGTGCAGCTTTGAGCGCAACGGTGAGATATATGTTTCAGTTGTAGTAGTGTAAAACAGCAAGACTTACTTCATGTGTTGATGGCTCATTGTAGAGATGGATAATTGTACTAAAAGAAATATCAATTTAGTCAAACAATCTCGAGTAGAAAATTTTTTATTTATTTCAATAATCACTAAACACTGACAGCTCTCAGAGAGGAGAGCTTGCCTAAAGACACAATCAGTTCAACAAACAAACGTGAACAGTGTCATTCATAATTCTAACATTATGACTTTACTGGCAGTAAAATGTCAATGACAATAGATCAAAAGGTGTTTTTCTGTATACTGTATGCAATATCATTTTCTTATATGATGTACAGTAAACACTTTCTGAGTAACTAGACCTCTTGAATTTACAACTGTGCCCACATAGATCTTGTTTAGATATTATCTTTGGGGTCTGTAGGGGGTAAAGCATGGACCATAAGGTTTATTCAATATCTATTTATTTGAGTCAAAAATAATAATTCAAGAAAATGAGTCTATGAATCTAAGACATTAGAAAAGCCTTTAAAAAAGAATGCATGAAACCGTGGTACTCGTGAAAAATAATAAATAAAATTTGTTGAATGAATCTAAAACATATGTTTTTTTTTTGTTCAGTTAAGAAGCTTCATCTGGACCCCTGCATCACATGTTGCCTGTGCCTGAAACTCAGAAAATATATGAGCAATTCCACTCAGATGATAAACACTTCTGGTAAAATTTGAAATGTAGGTTTGCCAAAAAGGAAAGAATAAAGTATTAAAATTAAAAATTTATTAAAATTAAAAAAAAAAAAAAAAAAAAAAAAAAATTCTTAAAAGACATTGTCAAACTTATTTGGTAGCATGATTCTCATTTCATCATGTATTGACCACATATTTATTAGACTGATAAAAGTAGCGTGAAGCTTTGTAGAAATAATAAAAGTAAATCTTATAAGATTTCACATTTGGTAACCTTTTATTAAAATTTCCAAGCTAGATTAAAAAGTATAAAACGTACAATATATGATTTTGGGAAAAAGTTGGAAAACCGGCTTTTAGCGTTTTCACCCATGGCCAGCAGTTCTGACCTGGACTCTTGACCTTTCTGAATGATGTCATTGTGTGTGTGTGTGCGCTGTATCTCCTCCCTCACCCCTCCTGTCTCTCGGTGAGGGTCTGAAGCAGACTGGTCTGCACTTTCACAACGGACAAGACATGGGACTGCATGTTTTTGTTTATAATTCAGCTTAAACTATTATTTTGCATTTTATATATATATATATACACTTTTTTTTTTTTTCTAGTAAATCACTCATCCATGTGTAAAGATCTTCCTCTAAGCACTCTGGAAAATATAAGGAGGCTTTTCATATTTACTATTACCTAAAACTACAGTAACTGTTTCTCTGTGTTTAAGTGCCATGTTTTTTTTTTTTTTTTTTTTTATATTGAGCTATATATAGGCACATATTTTATTACCATTCTCTTTAAAGTACAGATAAGTTCCTTTTGTACAACTGCTTGAATGGTATGTGTTTTTGACTGTCTGTCTGCACTTAATTATATGATTTATCAATACAAAAATTTGTATGATTATATGGGTTTTACTCTATAATTACATAAATGCAGTTTATGAAGATATTTCTTGAGTCATTATAATTAAAATACTTATAAACATACTTTTTTTTTTTTTTTTTTTAAATATAAAATATACAGAAAGATTTGTGTGATGGCAAGGTATACAGTTTGTACTGTAAAAATCATTACACCTATGGAGTATGGAGTGTCCCCAGAAAACATAAAAACCAACATGTGTTTGTGTGTTGTGTGTGTGTGTGTGTGTTTCATGTACCCCTTGTTGTGCGGTAATACAGTACATCAAATGTATTAAGCTCAATTTGTCACCATGATCCATACAGCATTTTAAATCATAAATTATACTAAATTATGTTTTTGAAAATATAATGATAGATAATTGTAGAACATTTACTGGGTAGGTGCAGGTATTGATACAGTATTAAAATCACTATGTCTGTGGCAAGTCCAGACATGTTGGAGCCCACAAGTTGTGTGTGTGTTATTTTTTATATGTATGCGACATTGCAGGTCATGAGATCTATATATTCAGACAACCCCAAACGTAATATGATAATTGGGGCCCCCTGACTTTCAAAATTTCCCATGGTGATCCAATATACTATAAACCTAAAATAAACAGGGGAAACGGATCATTATCTAGATGAGTCAACCTGGAATCTCTCTTCCTTCCACTCATGGCCAGTGATGTCAAGCACTGCGACTTCAAACACACAAAAGCCTTGTGGACACTTTTAATTCATATTACCATTTTAACAAAGTTTCTACAAAGTTTGTAGAAAGAAGAAACTTTGAAAGAACCTGATTAATAGAAATTATAGCTGAAGCTTAAGTCAGAATATTTCTACCATAGGACGGAAGTGGTAGGGAAAACTGTTTATTTAAACTTTAAAGCGATATTACACTAATAAAATATATTTAAAATAGCACATTCAAAACATTCACTTAGGAAAAAAAGTGAATTGACTAACTTAACATCTGGCCTGTATCTCCTCCCTCACCCCTCCTGTCTCTCTGAGAGGGTCTGAAGCAGTCAGACCCTCCGTTTCACAATGGATAAGGCAAGGGTCTGCAAGGTTTTGTGCATGACTCAACATAAACTAAATGCATTTTAATTTTGTACCATTTTTATTTATTTGTAAATCACTCATCCATGTTTGGATATCATTCTGTAAAGATCTACCTCTTAGTGCTCTGACTAAAATGTAAGGCTTTTTTTCATATTTATTCACTAAAACTATACAAAATGTTTCGCTGTGTTTTAGAGCTATGTTTATTTTTATTTTGTGCTATATATAGTTGCATATTTTATTACCATCCTCTTTAATGTAGAGATAAGTTCCTTTTATACAAGAGCTTGAATGGTGTGGGTGTGTGTGTGTGTGGTGTAAAAAATGAGTGAGAATTTTTTTTTTTTACTTTGGTAATGCAATTATATTCTGGTAATGTGAAACCAATGAAGCAACTTGAACTTGAGCTTGAGGGAGTGATAAATACACCATATGCTTTGATCTCTTAAAATAATTTATTCCTTACTTATAAAGCATAATTTACTTACTTATTTTTGATATTATCCTTAAACCATTATCTCTTTCTTGCATTCATGTAGACTGGCCGAAAACCACGTGCTGCAGTGTGACCCTATACTAACCACAGCTGCGGGTACCAGATGCTCTCGGATGTCAAACTTTAAAAACAAACCTGAAAAAGTTCAATTTAAACAAATCTCATATTTCACTGCCAGAGGTCCGGCAGGTTAATCAGGTTAATTATATATATATATATATATATATATATATATATATATATATATATATATATATATATATATATATATATATATATATATATCTGGTGAACATTATAGACCAATTTAAACATTCTCCTATTTCATCTAGGAGGTCACAGGTCAGTCTCTGTAATATACTTATATTACAAACAGCTGTCATATCACATCTAGAGATCATTAAAAGGTCAGAGGTTTAATCCCCTGGGGGGGAGGGGGGGAGGGGGGGGGGGGGGGGGGGGTGGGGGCGTGTCAAAGGTCATCCATCAAAAAAGTTGACATTTGCTCCCATTATACATACTACTACTGTGTATACATAATGCGTTGTTTATCACTGTTTTCTTTGATTTCTCATTAAATAGAGAAGAAAAAGAGAAGAAAAAACCATAGGGTAATTTTAACAGTTCAGTTAAGCTCAGAGGTTTGATTCTGACAGTATCACCAGGAAACACCTGCGTTTTTGGTTGGAAGCATCTGTCCGATCTGTTAAAATTATATTAGATAAACAGTCCACAGTTTAAAACAACCATTTCAGTTTCATTTGAGATCTGATGTCACAAAATAAAGCAACATGATATCAGATTACAAATAAAACATAATAATAATCTCCTCATTTACTGCAACTAATGCTTTAAAGGAAATAAAGGGAAAGATACATTAAATACAAACACTAAATGCAGTAATATTCACAACATGCAGCAAATTACACAGAATTGTCACAGTGTACAAAAAAGTGAATCTTCATATCATAGTCAGGTTTCCCCTTTAAGGTTGTACATTATTGTGATTTAATATCTATTATAAAGCCCTTATTTTACTTGTGTGTGTGTGTGTGTGTGTGTGAGAGAGAGAGAGAGAGAAGGATAAAAACTGCAAATGGTTACATGATGGCAGTTTGTCATACTGTAGTGTAGTCTATATGGTCATGTAATAAACATAGAATTTAATAGTCTCTTATTGATTATTTCACTGTCTGAAGTCTTAAGGTGAAAATTATGACAGAGAAAAATCAGTTTGATTGCACTTTATAGATCACTGGTTATTCATTTCCAGATGCTTCTGAGCTTTTTGTAATGAGCTGAAATACTGTGTCCCCCGTATGAATACACAGAGAGACAGTCCATAACAAAAACAAAGACCCTGGAATCAGAGCACATACATTTATCTGACTTTACAGGATCAGTGATCAATACATTTTCCAACATACTGGCTTCTCAGTGAAAAAGCAGGTTTAAAAAAAAAATATATATATTTTTTAAATAAAATAAATGTATTAATTTTTGAAAGTTTGAATTTAAATAAGCAATTGCAGTGATTAGTACGTTTTTGGCACATTGTATGTTTGACAACAATTCTCTTAAACCCTAACTGATACATAGCTTTTTATTTCTCAGACAATTTAAGCTGATTAAATCAACAACAACAACAAAAATGTTGTTTTATGGGGGTTTATGAAGTGAAATGTTTTACTGTGCCACCCCATGCACAGTGATACATGCTTCCTCAATTACTCCTTGTTTTTTACACATAGCAGCACAATTTCTTTTTGCTGCAGGTTCTTTTAAAGCATATTTTTATCTGTGTAATGTCATAATTAATCTGTTCTTTTTGATTATTTCACTGTATGAAGTCTTAAAGTGAAAATGATGATGGAGAAAATCTATTTAGGCTGCCCATTATAGATTCACTATTGTGATCATTACAGATGCTTCTTACAGAGGTTTTTGTAATTGACTGAAATACTGTGACCCAGTTCCCAGATACACAGACAGACAGTTCATAACAAAAACAAACACCCTGGTATCAGAGCACACACATTTATCTGACTTCAGGATCACTACATTTTCATACTGATTTCTCAGTGCCACTATATAGTAATATGCCCGAAAAAGCAATTTAAAAAATGTGGAAAACTCCAAACTCATCTTTTGGATTTAAAGCAAATACTTAAAATTTTAGGATTTAATTATGTTTGCAGTGATTAATGTGTTTCTGGCATGTTTTATGTTTAGGAACAAATCTCTTAACCCTAACTGATACAGTGTGTAGCTTTTTTTTTTTCAGACAACCATGTTATCCGACACACTCATACATATTCCAGGATGACAATGTCAAGAGTCATCAGGCGCAAACTGTGAAAAGGTGATTCAGGGAGCATGAGAAATCATTTTCATACTTGAATTGGTCACCACAGAGTCCTGGGGGGTGTTCCAGAAAGCAGGTTATGTGACATACCCGGGTATGTTTAAGGGCAAGTAAACGGATAACCTCAACTTTCGGTTCTAAATACGGAGGTAACTTTCAGGGTATGTAACTAGCCATAGCAAACTTGCTCTCTGAAGATACCCTGCTCCGGAGTAGGTTATGTTTCAGGGTTAGCTTATTTCAGAGCAATCAGTGCATGCATGACCTATGTTTATTATATTTTAATATCATCTCACACATCATGGATCTGCATTTTCTATAACGTATTTTTATAATAAAAATACATATCTGATATGACATATAATTAGCATCAAACAAACAGTATAGTTCTTATTCTCAAGGATTAAAGATTAAAAAAAAAAAAAAAAAAAAGATTGCACAACCACCAATTAGATATGAGATAGATAAGCACTAAGTATGTTAATGACCTTTTGAATGATAGAAGAAGAAGGAAGCAGTATGGCCTGATTTATCTTATCTTTATCTTTTCCATAGTGGCTCGTTGATTTGTTGCTCTGTTGAGAAAGTCTTGCGTGTTAACCAGAACATACTCCGAGTTGAATGAACTTACTCCCAGACGCGTTTTTGGAACCAGCATACCTTGAGCAAGCAAAGTTTGGGTTAATCAACCGAGACTTCAGGGTTTAGCAGATGGTAAATTAACCTTGCTTTCTGGAATACAATCCTGATCTTAACCCCATTGAAAGCTTTAGGATGCGCTGAAGTAGAAAAATAATCTATATAATAACCTAATTATCTAAATGAAGTTCCAAATGTAGGTTTGGGAGGAGCCTAATCATTCAGTCCTGTCAATCATCATTACGAGCCTATATAAACAGCCTTGCGTTCAGCCCCGACAAAACGATGCAAAACGTTTTTTTTCTTTAAACAGAAACGGTGATGTGTTGAACACCCTGTTCTGATGACGCAAGAGTTGCAACTATGGCAGCTGAGAAGGCCATTCTTTGTGTTCTTTTTGAAGAACTTCGGAGCCTGATGAAATCGGTATAAATACGTGTTTAATACTGCAAAATATGCTCGATGTTATGGTCACTGCCCTTGTCATCCAGAATAAAAGATAACATCCCAATCGAGTGAAAGGATTTGTGGAAACTGGTTTCTAATTATTGTGATCCACTTTAATACCACATGGTTTGTATACATGTTGCAGATGATTGGGCTGACATTTTTGCTACACCCACCAAACAAGAGAAAACGTATCTCAAACCCTGTTTCTATTCCTCTCACAAATCAATCGCTTTGCCTTGGAAGACTTGGAATATTAATAGTTCTTAAATTATGACTGTAGCTGCATCTGCCTATTATATCTTGTGTTTTATTGACAATTAGGGGCAGGGGTTTGGGTTAAGTGCTCGTAAACGTGTAAATAATGTAAATGTAAATAAAACTGTTGTGACCGTTTACATTTAAAAATCACACCCCAACATATATGCAATAATGGCAATATTATTACCCAATATATAATTTAATCATTATGATAAAATTCCCAGGAACATTTATGTCAGCATTGTGATGCCAAGTGTTTCTTATTTAAACCAATGGAGGAGGGGTACCCTGGGCATCAAAAAGTGATGCCAAAGGGTCCTGACCAAGCATCAATATGTGACAAGTTGGAAGTAAGAAGGTGTTGACTCTTTACTTAAAACTGTATCCGATTAACACAAAATACTTATATTTATATGAATAAGAAGGGAAACTTTGCACCCAAACTAACTATGTAAAACCAGTGGCCATTTGAATAAAAAACAACAACAACAAACAAAATGGCAGTGTTTTATGGAGGTTTATGAGTAAGAAGTGAAACGTTTCACTGTTTCATATAACACTGTTGTACATTATTGTCATTTAATGTCTATAATAAAGTCCTTTTTTACTCTTTGTAGCATCCTTGCTAGTAAATGGTCAAATTCCTCCACTGATGATTCACAGTTTGTTTACTGTTCACATTCCGTTGAGCCATTACACAATAACGCATCATGAACCACCGTAAGAACTAGAGGAAAAAAAAAAAAAAAAACCACAACGATAAAGCATCAACAAATGAATCTTGAAACACCAAAAAAACATCGATTTCAAACACAATCACGCACATCAGAAAACAAATCACTACCTTGTTCTCCCTTGAACCAGAAGCTAACTCATAATTTGGAGTCCGTGATTCAACCATGCACCAGTACCTTGGTTGGCGTGCCTCGCCTAGCATTCCTTGCCTAGCATGCTTCGCTTAGTGTCTAATATTGTATACGTCATACCTGCTGCGTTTGGTAAATTCGCTGTCATAATTAAAGTCCCCAACCATAACTTATTTCATTTAACAAAATTAATTATACACACACACACACACACACACAATGAAACGTATGAAAATAACACAAATAATAATAGGAATTCAAAAAACACAAATAATGAAGTAGCATATCACTTCAGGTTTTGTCACACTCCCACCAATCATACGATGTACATAAACATGAACGATTTCCAGATTTAAATACCCTCGAACTCATAGTAAACAAAACCATTTTATACAACGCACAATTTTCACTCCCTTGAGAAAGAATGATCTAGTGACAATAACTGTTTTCCAATTACCACCAGTCTGAATGTTTCTCTTAGGAATGTGGCATTTTTGTCTGGCAGCTAGATTCACAAGGTATTCTTTACGCCAGCAACTCCAGAACTGCTCTGATAAATGTTGCATGTGTCGCCATCTTTTACGGGCATCTCCCGTATACATCTCCCTTAAAATTTCCTGGTGGAGGTAAAGCAACCGTTGACTTTAGTGTGAGTAGATGATTAGGAGTGATTGGTCTCAAACTCTTTTTGAGACCAGTTAAACAATCAACGGTGAGTGGTCTGCTATTTACAATCGCCATAGCTTCGTAAAGAAAGGTTCATAAAGAAGAGTCATCCAATCTCGCTGAATGAAGTGAAAGTATAGAATTTAAAACTGATTTCACAGTCCTGATCTGATGCTCCCACACTCCACCAGTATGACTAGTATGTGGAGCATTCATCACAAAGTCACATTGTTTTTCAGACAAGAATGAACTTACTCTTTCATCTCAATGAAAGAGTAACATTAACATTTAACAACGACAAACCTTGGTTCAGTGCAAAACTCAAACAGCTTCGCCAGGCCAAAGAAGACGCCTACAGGTGTGGGGACAAAGCCTTGTACAAACAGGCCAAATACACACTGAACAGGGAGATAAGAGTGGCAAAGTTAAACTACTCGGGAAAGCTAAAAAAAACAGCTTTCAAGAAATGACTCGAAATCAGTGTGGAACGGCCTGAAAGCCATCACCAGCTACAAGAGCCCATCCCCCAGCACTGAGGCCAATCAACAACTGGCTGATGACCTGAATGAGCTTTACTGCAGGTTTCAAAAACAAAAGACTGGTCTGACACCCTAAACCCACCCCGACTGTCCTAACACAGCCATCAACAACCTGCCCCTCCATCCCCCCTACTGTTTCTCAACCTGCCCTTAAGATCTGTGAAGGTGATGTTTGCAAAGTCTTCAGGAAGCAGAAGATAAGGAAAGCCAAAGGCCCAGATGGTGTCTCTCCAGCCTGCCTTAAAGCCTGTGCTGTCCAGCTATCATCCATCTTCATACTGATCTTCAATAGATCCCTGGAGCTGTGTATAGTCCCATCCTGCTTCAAATGTTCCACCATCATCCCTGTACCGAAGAAACCAAAAACCACAGGACTTAATGACTACAGACCTGTTGCTTTAACATCTGTGGTCATGAAGTCATTTGAGAGACTGGTGTTGGCCTACTTGAAGGACATTACTGGACCCTTGCTGGATCCCCTGCAGTTTGCTTACCGAGCAAACAGGTCTGTGGATGATGCAGTCAATGTGGGATTGCACTACATCCTTCAACATCTGGACAAACCAGGGACCAATGCAAGGATCTCGTTTGTGGACTTCAGCTCTGCTTTCAACACCATCATTTCAGATATTCTTCAGAATAAACTGTCACAGCTCTCTGTACCCACCTCCATCTATCAGTGGATCACCAGCTTCCTGACAGACCATCAGCACTGGAGCTCCCCAGGGCTGCGTTCTCTCCCCACTGCTCTTCTCCCTCTACACAAATGACTGCACCTCTAAAGACCCCTCTGTCAAACTTCTGAAGTTTGCAGATGACACCACAGTCATCAGTCTCATCCGGGATGGCGACGAATCTGCTTACAGACAGGTTGAGCAGCTGTCTCTCTGGTGCAGTAACAACAACCTGGAGCTTAACACGCTCAAAACTGTAGAGATGACAGTGGACTTCCGGAGAAAGCCCCCTGCACTCACCCCTCTCACCATCATGAACAGCACTGTGGCTGCAGTGGACTCATTCAAGTTCCTAGGAACCAACATCTCCCAGGACCTGAAGTGGGACATTCACATTGACTCAATTGTGAAAAAAGCCCAGCAGAGGTTGTACTTTCTTCATCAACTGAAAAAGTTCAATCTACCACAAGCACTGATGACACAGTTTTACTCCACTGTCATTGAGTCAGTTCTGTGCTCTTCTATAACTGTCTGGTTTGGGGCAGCCAGTAAATCAGATATATGAAGACTGCAACGGACTGTTAGGACAGCAGAAAGAATCAGTGGTGTGCACCCGCCCAACCTTCAGGACTTGTACATTTCCAGAGTGAAGAAACGGGCAGGAAACATCATCAAAGACCCTTCTCACCCTGGACACAACCTGTTTGCACTTCTCCCCTCAGGCAGACACTACAGATCCCTGAGCACTAAAACATCTAGGCATAAAAACAGCTTTTCCAAATGCCATCTTCAGCTTAAACAGATAAACATGAATCATTACCTGGGTTCTACAATTAATTTCTGAATTTCTTTCTCCATTTCTAATTATTGTCTCTTTCTGTAGAATTATTATGTAAATACACATGCACATCTCTTATTTATACATCTGTATATAGAGAAAATAATGCACAAATCTGTACATAAATCTTCTGTTCCAGATTCATACATTATTTATTCTTAAGTTTTTATTTTATTTGGATGTTTTTTCTCTGTTCTCATGTCAGATATGTATGAATGTATGTATGTACGTATGTACCAGGAGCACCTTAAAAAAACACAACAAATTCCTTGTGTGTTTGCGCACACTTGGCGAATAAAGCTAATTCTGATTCTGAATATGCACAGTGCGTGAACACAAACAGGTTAAAAGTAGACCATACCTCTTGCACACACTTCTTCCCCGTTTATCAAGGAATGGTCCAAAACAATCAATACCAGTGTACATGAATGGAGGTGACGGATTTACTCATTCTGATGGCAAATCTGCCATTTTTTGCACCTCAGCTGATCTTCTAATTCTTCTACATGCAACACATACTTTGATATAGGAGGCAACAGCTCGACCAATTCCTGGAATCCAATACCCACAAGATCTAATCTCGTTAATGGTAAATCCTTTTCCTTGATGTTTGACCTTTTCGTGATAATGTACAATAATCATTTTCGTGATAGGGTGATTCTTTGGAACAATAGCAGGATGTTTTGAAGACTCTGAATAATCTGAGTGACGAAGCCTACCTCCCACTTTTAGCAGCCCGTCTCCATCAATGAACGAGTCAAGAGGATACAATTCAGAATGAGATGAAACATTTAGTCCCTTTTCCAAATATTTCAATTCATCTTTATAGACGTGACCTTGCAAGCATTTGATAATACGCAATTCTCCTTTCTGTCATTCTGATGTAGTACTTAGATGACTTGACTTATCTTTGTTGACTCTCCTCATTAACCGAGCAACAGCTCTAACTGCTTGTGACCATGAAGAAAATTTAGACAAACGATGGATCAAATTCACTTCATCAGTGCCTTCTGTTTTTAG
This sequence comes from Cirrhinus mrigala, assembly GCA_036247105.1. Classification (NCBI taxonomy): domain Eukaryota; kingdom Metazoa; phylum Chordata; class Actinopteri; order Cypriniformes; family Cyprinidae; genus Cirrhinus; species Cirrhinus mrigala. Next base: position 17,643,480 of record CM070009.1, on the reverse strand, counting down.
AACTTGAGCAATCTTTACTTCTGGGTCTTCCAGGGAGAGTTCTGACTTTGTCTCCACTGGATTCGGTAAATCTTCCTTCTATAAAAACTTGTTGTGGGGTTGTACTAAGCTGTATACTTTGTACACGATTTGCCACAAAAGTATGAAACCTACGAGCTTCACTCCTTATGTACCCTAATACCGCTTTTGAATCGGTCCAAAATGATTGCTCAACATCAACATAATCTAGTTCTCTTTTAAGCACATTGCTTGCTTCAACGGAGATGACTGCAGCTGTTAATTCTGGTCTGGGAATCGTTACGACCTTTAAAAGGTGATAATCTTGATTTTCCCATTACTAAAGCACAGTGCATCTTCCCATCCTTGTTGCGGAGTCTCAAGTAAGAGCACTGACCATACCCATATGTGCTAGCATCCGAGAAATTATGCAACTCCACTTCGACAATTCTCCCAAAATTGCTAGGTGCATACATTCTTGGTATGCTTATTTCTTGCAAGTCAGAAAGATTTTGTTTCCACTGCTCCCACCGTAAGTGAAGTTCCCTTGAAAAGGAATCTTCCCATCCAGTACCACGGTTGCATATCTCTTGCAGAATTCTCTTTCCATTAAGTAGAATGGGCGCTATGAATCCTAATGGATCATATACTGACGCGACTGTTGACAGTATTCCATGACGAGTGGCAGGTTGTTGCTGCAGCTTGAGATTGAACTTAAAACAATCCAAATCCCTTTGCCACTGAGTTCCAAGAACTCTTTCCAATGGCAACTCAGATGCAAAATCCAAATCCTTTGCATCAGATGTGAGCTCAGACACAGGAATACTATTCAAAACAACGTCATCATTTGACATGAATTTATGCAGTAAACCACCCGCTGCACAAAGCTTTCTTGCTTCATCAGCAACCTTGATTGCCTTCTCTGCCTTTTCCACACTAGTTACTCCATCATCCACATAGAAATTATTCAATACAAACTCTGAACCTAGAGGACATAGATGGCTGTTCTTGTTTGCAATATGCTTCAGGCCAAAATTTGCACACCCTGAAGAAGAGGCAGCACCAAAGATATGAACCTTCATTCAAAATTCAACAGGGTTCTGATTGAATTCTCCATCTTTCCACCAAAGTAAAACAAATATAATCTTGGTCAGACTCACTGGTGATACATTTTTTCCACATCACACATAAGAGCAACTGGACATTGCCAAAACCTAATCAGAATGCCATTCAAATGATTAATCATGTCAGGACCTTGAAGCAAGTGATCGTTCAACGAATAACCGTTATACCTTGCTGAACAATTGAATACCACTCGTAACTTGTTAGGCTTCTTTGAATGGAAGACATTGTGGTGAGGCAAATACCATGTTTCTCCTTTTTTGCCACAATTATTTATTTCCTCAGCATCCCCTCTTTGAATGATCTCACTCACGAATTCCTTGTACTGTTCCTTATACCTTTCATCCTTAGACATCCTTCTCTTAACCAGCATTTCATCCTTAGACATCCTTCTCTTAACCAGCATTTCATCCTTAGACATCCTTCTCTTGATGGTCAAGCCTAGCCACAGCCACTTGTTTGTTACTTGCTAAAACAGGCCTTTCCTTAAAAGATAACAGCATCTCATAATGCCCATACACATTTTTACGAATGCCTTCTTTCAGCTTACTGAGAAAAAGAATGTCATCTTGAGATACCTTCATTTTCTCTTCGCTAATGTCTCAAGAACACGAATCATGTCTGTTACAGGAGGAAGTTCCTTGGCCGCAAGGCGGTAACATAGACTGCTTTCTTTAGGCAAATCAAGACGTGGAGATAAACATCCTATAATACTCCATCCCAAATCAGTTTGCACAGCAAAGGGTTCATCATCTTTTCCAACAAATCACCTCTCGAGGAGCCATCAACCTAGAGCAGTTGTAACCTTCAGACCAATCTTACAATCCTTCAGTGGTGGTACTTTATCCACGATACTTGACAGATGACTCCATTTCTTTGCGACCTTGCAGGTGGGAATGTGATCACGATTCACAGGTATGTAGTCTCTGGTATAAGCAGGAGGGAGGTCGATGAAGTTACCTGATTCATACGCTCAAACTTGCAATCCTGACACTCTCTCACTTTGCACAACTGTATCTTTACCAAGCATAGTAGTTAGTTTCAGTTTGACTGGACTTGATTGCACCTTAAGGGCATTACTTACTGCTTGATCAACAAAGGTGGTATCGCTTTGAGAGTCTAGCAAAACATAAACAAGTCTTTCGCAGTTAGGATTCTGCTTTGTTGATATCCATACAGGCAAAATCATTGAAGTATTTTCAGCCACACTCAAAGCTGCTGCATTTGTGCTGCCATTAGGAATACTTTGGAAAGACTCTGTTACAAGTTCTGACTTCACTCTTCTTAAGAAGTTGCTATCATGCAGACATGCAGGATGCTTTCTTTTACATACATCACATACAAGTCGATAATGACATTCACTTGCAATGTGCCCTGATTTTAAGCATCCGTAAAGTTTTTGCTCTTGAACAAATCTTCGCCGTTCTTCCAACGATTTACTACGGAAGTCGGAACAGCTATTGAGCTGATGATTATCTTGTGACACAACAAACAGGGAGCTCTAATCGCTGGTTTCAACAATGTGTGACTTTCACATTTCGTTTGAGTGTTAAAAACTCGAGCCTTGTTCCTTTTTAGTCTCCTTCAAAGTGAGTTTGCCAACAATGGGACTTAAAGCGTGTAGTGCTTGAAAAGAAGTTACCAGATTGCAAGCAGTATCTGCCTCTGCTGACACAAACGCACAGAACTCCTTAAAGTCTGGGAACTCTTGATTTTGACTTAGAGCTTGTGTGACTTTTTGATTCCATCGAGTTGCTGCCCAGTCAGGTAACTTTTGAACAAGTTTTTGATTTTCCTGGTAATCATTCAGAATCTAAAGACCTTTAACATGAGGCATGGCATTTTCACATGCACTGAGGAAGTCAAAGAAGTTTCGAAGACCTATTGCACCCTTTGAATAAATTTTATGCCAATTAGCCAATCTCTCTCTAAAGGCTCTTTGAATGGCAAATGGCTGACCATAGCGACAATTCAATTTCAAGCATCCAAGCATCATGATAAGCTTCATCGTCGGTTCTAAAGAAAATGCCCTCCAAAGCCTTACTGACAGGGCCGCTCACATACCTCTTAAGGTAGAACATTTTTTTAGCAGACAAGGTGCACTTTCTTTCAATAAGTGCAATGAATTAAAGTTTCCACACGATAAATTGAATAGGGTCTCCTGTAAAATGTCCCGGTACTGGCAACCGACTCAGAGCCAAACTGTCTTGAAAGACTGAGGCTGAAATGGGCATTCGGGACACTGTTCGATTTTGGGATGCTGTAAGGTTTAGATCTGCTTGAGGTAGTTTCTGAGATACATCTTGCTTCCTTTTAAGATTTACCTGAGGAATGTCTTGCTCCTCTTTGATCTTGCTGCACTCTGAAGATGCGCATATGGTTTCTTTAACATCATAACATCATAGACATCTAACTTAGCTTGCGCAGCTCTCATGTCTTTTTGTGCTTGTATTCGCTCCAACTCTTTCACTTCAGCATCAATAGCCTTTTTATTCTGCCTTTCCAACTGTTGTTTCTTTTTCTTATGCTTCTTCTCTTCTAATAAAGAATCATAAACGGCTATCTTGGCCGCTAAATCTGCAGCAGCATCTACTCGTTTGGCTTCTAAACTTGAAATAACAGAGCATTGGCTGGAATGACTGCTGTCCCCTTGACTGACACGTGAAACAGTTTACCCAAAAATCGAGTGTGCATACTTATGATTTAGCAACTTTCGAAGACGCCCATTTCCTTTTCAGCGTCGAACTCCTCATCAATCCCTGATATCCTTTCATGAATGATTGTAATAATATCAGCGGTGACCACTTCGCAAGCATCAATTTTTCGTCTCGTTTCCATAGTAGGTGGTACACGCTTTCTAAAATTATCGTACACACTCAGAACATTATTCTTTGCTGCCTCCAAACATCAATTACCATAGCTAACTGGGTCACTGTAATGTCAGCTTTAAGACGTTCACGAGCTCTACGGGCCTCAACCTTCCACTTATCATATAAATGAGTAATCTTTTTCTCCTTTTTCTGTGATTCTTTTTGTTGCTATGCTTGCATTTTTTTCAGTAGGAACAGGAGCGCGTTTTGAGCGACGTACACTTTCACTTTGAGCCTCAACACAATCGTCATTTTGCTTATTCAAATCATTTGCACCTGCATCTGACTTCGACATTTCCCCTTTATATTTACACTTAGGTGTGGGGGATATGGCAAAAATATCAAGATTCACGATTTTATCACGATTCTTTTTCATGTTTGTTGTACTATTTTGCAAACTGTCTGAGCAGTACAGCCAAACTAATTTCCATATTTTAAATACAAAGACTTTCAAGGTAACAAAGTATAAAATAATAAAAAAAAAAAAGAATAGCAGATATTTAGGCCAAAGTGAGCAAAGATAAAAAAATCTTTGTCATTGTTTTATCTTTGTCATTAAAAGATAAAAACAAAGAATACAAACAGTGCTTTATTTTTCAGGTACATTAGGTATATTTAGCAGTAGCATTCAAGAAATTGAATTAACAAAATTAAAAAGTGAAACACTACATACTTATACACCATATATACACATCAATTGTACACTGATTTTTATTAAAGCAACTGTATCAAAGTTTTTCAGTCAAGAGCAGCCAGTGATTCTTCTCTTTGTGTTTTGTTTTAATAACAATTAAAAGCATAGTTCACCCAAAAATAAAAATTCTGTCATCTGTCTGTCAATTCTGTCATAGTGTTTTATTTTAATACCATCATTTACTCACAGGGGTTTTTGGGCTTTTGGGGCTTTTGTCTGTTGAACGTTGTCTATTTGATAAGTTCTATTATTAAAATCAACGGGAACCAGCTACTGTTTGGTTATCCACATTCTTCAAAATATCTTATTTTGTGTTCAGCACAAGAAAAAGTCATACAGGTTTGGGACAACATGTAAGTAAGTAAATAATGACAGAATTATCATTTTTGGGTGAACTATCCCTTTGATGACAACCGGCAACATGTTTAGTACTGCCCCTTTAAGAGCTGCACATCTAAAATACAGGCACAATTCAATTGTTTACTTTCACTTTAGACATAAGCTTCTATAAACTGTTTTTATATGTAAACCTTGTGTGCTTTGACAACAGTAGCGTAATCAGACGTGATAGATAACTTAGTTAAGCGCTATGTAACAGTATTTTAATGTGCGCGCGTTTCACGTGTACGTAATGTACTTCTGTGATTTTGAATAAGTGCAGTGAATGTATGTCGCGTTGTACAGTATAGGGACTTTAAGCAACAGCTTCCCTTGGAACGGCTACGATGACCGGAAGTAAGCTGTTACACCGCTGTAGCCCAGAACGTAAAAATCATTAAGCAGCCATAAACAAGACTGCGCAACGCAGCATTCATTTAAATACAAATTATGGATTATGAGGAGGATGTTTAGGCAATACGTACATTGTTCGTTTCACATCATCTCTAGTCTCAGTGCTACCTGAGGTGCCGTTGCCAACAGCAGACATATCTTTGTACAAATGGAAAAAAAAAAAACCGTTAAAATTAGCTTAAATTTACAACATATCGACACAGATTAAATGAAAGACTAATGGTAGAATCCTATATTGATGGAATTACAGTGGCATAAAACTATAATGCATAACATTTATCTACTTAATCTGTCACATTGTAAAGACTACGGCAAACCAGCTGTTCTCCCGTAGTAGACCGCTACAGCAGAACGTCAAGAAGTAGCAGTTAAAGTCGTGAACGCACAATATGACGTCGGAATGCCATTGCCGTTCCATCCGTGGCTACTGCTTAAAGTCCCTATTGAGACGGAGCCGCCAGATCTGCAGCGGAGAGAATAGCACGATACTACGATGTTTCTCAAAAAGCAGATGGTGGAAACATTTTTATCGTCCACGATCAAAAATCGTCATATCGCACACACCTATACTTCAACAAAGAACAAAATAACAATTCAAAAAACACAAATAATAAGGTAGCATATCACTTCAGGTTTCGTTACACTCTTTGTGTAAGATATAAATATAGATATAGGATATTACACTCTTTGTATAAGATATAAAAACTGCAAAATGGCTACAGATTATGGTGTCATACTTTAGTCTATGTAATAAATACACAATTTAATCTGCTCATTTTGATTATTTCACTGTATGAAGTCTTAAAATGAAACATTATGATAGAAAAAAGTCTATTTAGCTGCACATTATTGACGTATTGTGATCATTAATTTCCAGATGCTTCTGAGCTTTTTGCAATGGGTTGAAATACTGTGCTCCCCCCATATACACAGACAGACAGTCCATAACAAAAACAAAGATCCTGTAATCAGAACATACATTTATCTGACTTTAGGATCAGGGATCATCATATTGACTTCTCAGTGGCACTAAAATATGTATTATTATTATTATTATTATTATTAATAATAACAATTGCAAGAAATTTTAAAGTTTTGAAAGTACTAAACTGGCTTCTTAAAGCAGTCTTCAACAAACATTTATAGTGCAGAATATTAATTATGGTTTAGATTATTATTAATAATAATAATAATAATAATAATAATAATAATAATAATAATCATCTAAACCATAATTATTATTTTGCACTATACATGTTTGTTGAGGACTGCTTTAAGAAGTCGGTTTTAGTACTTTTTACTGACTGAGAAAAAAAAATACTCTATTAAAAATACTTAAACACTACACTTAACTTGCATATAGTAATGTGTGAGATGAGAACATAATTATGTTGCGTAAAGCCTAAGCAAAATTCAACATGGTCATCAAACTTTTATATGATATGATCATATGAAATGATGAAATGATGATATGAAATTGTGCAAATACACTGCCTGGCCAAAGAAGTTTTATCATTTGGGTTTAAAGCAAATACTTAATATTATATGACTGAATAATTTTTGCAGTGATTATTATGTTTCTGGCATGTTGTATGTTTGGCAACAATTCTCTTAACCCTAACTGAGTTTGTAGCTTTTTATTTCTCAGACAATCATGTTGGAAGATGTACCCATGTAAATGTTCCAGGATTCAAGATTCAACAGGTTTGAACTGTGAAAGTATGATTCAGGGAGCATGAGAAGTCCTGAGTCCTGAGCTTAAACCCACTGAAAGTCTTTGCTTGCTCTGCTTGAGTCAACTTTCCAGGGTGGTTTGAGTTTCTCAAAGTCAATGATAACGTAAACAGAGCATGCATTAAAATATTAAAATATTTTAAATACATCTGATTATGCTTACTGTGAACCCAAGCAAATTATGTGGAACCAGGGTATGTAATTCAACTGAGCAAAAATCCAACAACAACAAAAATGTCAATGGCATGTTTTATTGGGGTTTATGAAATGAAAGGATTCACTGTGGCCACTCCATGCACTGTGATACATGCTTCCTCAAATACTCCTCATGCAACAGGCTTTACACACAGCAGCACATTTTCCTTTCTGCTGCAGGTTCTTTCAAAGCATTTAAATGCATAGTTTAGCTCTGTAATATCATACATTTATTTAAACTAGAAATGTAGTCACTGTTATGCTGTGGATTATTAAAGATGAAAACGTTAACCAATTTTAGACTGGGACTGAGGTTTTTGTCATAGCTTTTATCACCGTGGTCGTAGTATTGCACAATGATCCGAACAATAGCAAATACATGACACCTTATGTTTCGTACATCGTAGACTAATAGACTGAAATTTTTCAACGTTCTTTCAAATTGAAATGCTAATATAAGCACAATCAACTATTGCAGATTTAGCCATACAAATAATAAACGTCATAGAAGTACTGAATTCTATTGAACATTTCGATCCATGACCTGAAAAACACTTTAGGCCTATATTTAATAATAGGGTAAATAATGCCCCCTGACTGCTAATAAAGCTAGTCAGTAGGCTATGACTGCAGAGTCAGAAATATATTGTTCTATTAAGCGCTTTGCTCAATGAATGCTTCAACGTCCTCCTTCTGATTTCGCGGACTAGATATTTCATTTAGTCTCGGGTCTCATAGAGTTTATGTACAGGTGTAAATCAGCGTGGTTGTAGTTAGCACAGTAGCACAATGCCAGACAATAACTAATGCTCTACTTGTAGTGATTATTAAACAGAGTAAGAGAGACATTTTCAAGAAATTATTGTAAGGGTGATTCAAACAACAAATAATCCAACATGCAGAAAAGCATATATGGAGCTTTATGGAGCATCAAAATGATCAATGAAAATAAAAATATACGCTAAAGATAGTACTTACGAAGACAAATTTCTAGCCAACTTTTCCACGATTTTTTCTTATACTTTATTAAATGACATTAATATTCCAGAAACTCTTGAAAATTTCTTGAAAATTCGCAACAAGAAGAATCGTTCCTGACAAATGCATTTCAGAAGGTTCCATAATCCGAAACTTAAATATCGAAATCGCATCAAAAGTGTGTTAAAAGTGTTTCATACTATACTGACAGATTGAGAATTTTTTTTTTCTTTCAAATTGAAATGTTAATATAAGTACAGTCAATTGAGATTCGATATTAGACTCTATATTAACCGTACTAGGAGTATACATTATAGAATAAATGAATTTTACATTTTGACCCATGACCTGAAATATACTTTAGGCCTATATTTTATAATAGGCTAAATAATTTCCCCTAAATGTCAGATTGCTAATAAAGCTATGCGCATATGGTCATAAATATATTCTACTGAATGAACTTGCTTGTTCTAACAGTAATAATAATAATAATAAAATATATAAATAAATTCTAAAAAACACTTTTGCCAGCTTTGGTTGATGCCACGTCCTACTTTTGATTTCGTAAACTAGATATTTCATTTAATCACATGTCTCATAGAGTTGACGTACAGGTGTAAATCAGCGTGGTTGTTGTTATCACAGTAGTGCAAAGCCAGACAATAACTGATGATCTACTTACAGTGTTTATAAAACGGTGTAAGAAGGAAATTTCAGACTTTATAATACATTTTTGTAAAAGTGATTCAAACAAAAAACAATACAACATTGAAAAAAGCATATGAGGTTTAATTATGACGCATTGGAATGATAAACTTATCAAGGATAAAAAAACAAACAAAAAAAAACCCCACTACACTACAAAAGATTGTACTTACGAAGACCAATTTCTTGCCAACTTTTTCACGAATCTTCCATACTTTTTTTAAATTACGTAAAAATTCCAGAAAATCCTGAATATTCAATTTTGAAAATTATCTGATATTTCCAAAAGGTGCATGTTTAAAGATAAAAGTTTTCTCAATGAACAAGAAGAATCATTGCTGAGAAATGCAGTTCAGAAGGTTCCATAATCCGAAACTTAAATATCGAAAGATATCGATTAGTAGTCTACTGGGGAAGACAGAGCAAGACGGTTCGACATGACCCTGATGATTTCACTGCCTTTTAGCGCCTCATACTGGCGCGTCACGGTACTGGACTATTTAGCAATAGTCACTTAAATCTATAATAAAATGTGTGTTGTCTCCGTCAGTGTCAGCTGGCATGCTGTCTGTACATACATTTCTAAGTGATTTTCTAGCCATATTATTTAATGCCGTTTAGCTTTGAATGTCTGTCTATCCATTCACTATAGAGAGCCTATTCAAGCATCATTTATTCATCTTAAGTTCCATTCAGTGCTTAAAATGTTTGGTCATTTTAGTATTGACTACTCATAAATAAATAAATAAACAAACAAACAAACAAATAAATAAATTTCAGCAAAGATGAAATACGATCATGAGAATTTAAATAGCAGCAAATGCTTCAATGAAATAAAGTTAACTTACTCACACAAGTGTTCTGTGACTTCTGTCAACACTGGAGTAAAAGGAACATATTGTTAAACACTATGAAGGATGCCCCATTATGCACACCGTAGCTGATAACAGACAAGGAGTGTGACCCTGGTGTAATAATGCACGTTATGTGAAATGTTTACATCACTGTGTCTTTCCTGAAAATGGTGGGCATTCTAGTGTACTCATTGTAGCTGCTGTCACACCATAATAGTCACAGGACTTTCCTCCACCATTTGTAGTGATGAGTCATTCATTTTGAAGGAAACTTTTGTTGATGAAGACCTAGTCAATTATTTCTTTCTTTTAAATAGTAACAACACAATGCATAGAAGGCCATGTCATGCAAGAATTGAATAGCCTACAATTAAAATAACCTACAATATATCCAAAACCAGTTCATCAATCAAGTCAGTATATCTCAAAACCTTCATATTCTAAGATCATTTCTGAAAGAAAAAAAAAAAGATAGAAGTTGTATGCACTGTTAGTACTGGCTTTGAATAGAAACTTTTAGTTTGTTTGTTTGTTTGGTTTTGTTTTGTTTATGCACTCCAAGAAAAATAGGTGCGAAAGCAGTCTGTCACGAATCTGGCCTGTGCTCTTCTGTCCACTCGCCACCAGAGGTCGCCTTGCCATTCACTTTACACAGACTGTTGCACCACACCCCGGACTACGTTCTCCATCAGCCATTGCGCTGGTCACATGCATCCAATCAGACACTGTATATAAAGGTGAGTTCACACCATATTGGAATTCCCGTAATTACGAGATTCTAACTTGTAAAAAGCGTTCATGTCCTAGTAGAACTCGTAATTACAACTTGTGAACTGGGAGTCTTCTGAGAGCTACGACTTGTACCACATGACCGCTGTACCACCTGACGAATGCAGGCTCTGTTTAAGCGTTGATAGTGTTGCCATAGAAAAGCATAATTCTGAGTCTGAGGACGTGAACAGCTCCGAGTAGAACGTCACACGTTGTCATCTCGAAATTACGGTAATTACGATATGGCGTGAACAGGTATAGAGTTAATTTTGTGCCAATATTCATCAAACAAATCCAGCGTTTTGCAAATAAACACAATCTGCTTTGCAAAGAAAAACTCGACTTTCAAACAGACGCAAAGTGATTTGCAAATACAAAACTCTATCTGAGAGAAAATGCAGAGGTATGGACAAATATATGTATTGTGTGTTACAACTCTGAGAATCATTTGCCTTTTTATGAGAAAACATGGCTTGATTTTCTCACAAAAGCCTGAAGGTAGATTTTCTCACAAATGCAATTGAGCAACTCCAAAAACAGCAGATGGCGCTGTCGGTCAATTTACGCTTGATCCAGAGACGCGAAACACCCGTTTACCTTTTCAGGGAATACAGCAGACCAACATGAGTTGGGAACAGGTGAGTTTCTGTCTTACTATGTATATAATTAACCATTTAGATGTTTTCACTAAACAACCCTACAATGTCAGTGAAATTCACAGTAAGTGCCAGAGGTGGGACCAAGTCATTGTTTTGCAAGTCACAAGTAAGTCTCGAGTCTTTACATTCAAGTCTCGAGTCAAGTCCCGAGTCAAGACGGACAAGTCCCAAGTCAAGTCCCGAGTCAAGGCGGGCAAGTCCAAGTGAGTCGCAAGTCCTCCGCTTTAAGCATCAAGTCGTAAACAAGTCATTAGTGCTGTTTGCCCAAATTAGTGTCTCTGTATTAATTACTACAGTAAATTTAATATCAATAATAGTCTATAGTAAGTATAATATAAAGATATAATCATTTGTGGTGTTTCATTGAGGAATGAATCATTGTTTGTAAAGACATATAGGCCTATGTGAATGAATAATTTAAGTCCCCTGTTTCGTTTGTTAATGAATCAGTGATTTTAATGAATCAACTGAGTCAATTATTTAATAACTTGCTACGTAGTACAGACGCTCATTTATCGTCACCTACTGACGTACCATTAGGTCTACAGAACACGGCTTTATTGAAATGATTGACGGGTATAATTTACAATATTTACAAAATATTTGTAAGTCCTAAACTGATACGTTGATACATAACCTTAATTACTGAGCAAAGAGATACATGAAATGAAGCGGAAAAGTAAATATATAAGAATAGTTATAATCAGTGGTGTAGTGGAGGGTATACGCAAGTACAGTATACAGCGTATACACTTCTTTATCTTCTTTATTGATTACTGATTTGAATCAGTACATTATAACGAAAACAATACCTTACAAATAAAAAGATGCAGAAATTTCTGAAACCGGTAAACCCCTGTAAACTTTTCAGTCCAAGGATCCAGTAAACGAATACATTCAAATGGTAAGTTTAAATGGTTTTAATACAGGGAAAACCCGACCGATTTTATCAGAGATTGCGAAGAGTCAGGGAATAAATGAAGCGTACCCATTTCAGGCACCACTACACCACTGGTTATAATATATACAAATGTTAAACAAAAAATAAGAAACCATCCGTGAATGGATTTAAAAGATTGGATGGGATGTGTTTTATTATAGTTCTATATTATTTTATGTTCTTATACAGGCTATTCTTTAAACAAATTATTCAGATTTCATGCTGTCACGGAGACGATCGTGTGCAATATCAGTTATCAGTTATAATCTATTTTAACTGTTATAGTCTTTGTTTTTCTTTATTCAAAATAAAATGTTATTATTGTAATGATTTTATGGGATGAGTTAATATTTCAAGTTTACAAGTTAAATGTCTCTTGGCCACAAGTAGCCAAACCGAACATGTCTGGCATCACACCGTTCATGGTTTAAGAAATGAGGCATGCAAAATTATTTACGGTAAAACTGTAGCCATGCAGATAAACAAATATATGTAGGTAAATGTATTTTGTGTGTTAAACAAGTTCATAATGATCACAGTTGATGGCTTGGTTTAGGAGCTATATGTGCGATGTAGTAACCTGTCGGATATACAGCACGCTTTCATCTATTTCTTCTGGAAGATTATGTGGATGAAAACACTAAGAAGCGCTCCCTTAGTGTCTTTGGCTCAGTGCCAAAAGCTGCGTGAATCATACCAGTGTGACTATACATTTTTTTTTTTTTTTTTTTTTAAATTAAATATAAGATAAGCCATAAAGACTTCCGAGTCACAGTCGAGTCACAGGGCTCAAGTCCAAGTCAAGTCTCGAGTCATTGTTGTCAAAGTCTAAGTCGAGTCGCAAGTCTTCCTTTATTATGTCAAGTCAAGTCACAAGTCCTCAAATTTGCCACTCCAGTGGAGTCGAGTCTGGAGTCATGTGGCTCGAGTCCACATCTCTGGTAAGTGCTGAAAAGTTGTTAACATGACTTATTAGTACAAAAATCAGTAGTGACATGGTTAAACATTTAACTATACAGTCTTTCCCTATATATATATATATATATATATATATATATATAAACCTGATACATTCTCCGTACTTCTTATCTTCTGTTGGATCGCGGGATATAGAATGTATACATAAGTTGGTACAATTGTTCAACATTCAAAACAGTGCAGGGGTATAATAACAATATATCATGAATTGGTTTATTTACAAGTAGACATTTCAAGCACCTTGTTTGATTTCTTTATTCTACAAAAGCACATTGTTTTGTTGTTATTATGACTATATACAAATAAAAGTAGAGCCATTGCAGTTTCTAACGATGCCATGCTCGTATCTGAATTTTTAGTTCCTCTTAATAATATAATTAAGAGTAATATTACTGATACATATTTAATACTAAATTAAACTGTCTAAGCTTTTATTATTGGTTCACAATATTGTCGCTCTCCATAATACATTTGCATTTTAGCATTACAATATATTGTAATGTGTTTGTGACATGATATATTGTTATTAAACCCTTGCGTTGGTTTGAATGTTGAACAGGTGTATCAACATATGTATATATTCTATATCCCGTGATCCAACAGAGGATATGGAGAATTGATCTGTTTTTATAGGGAAAGACTGCATAGTTAAATGTTTTGCCATGTCTCTACTGATTTTTGACCTAATCAGTTATGTTAACAACTTAACGCATGTTAGCACTGTTCCCCACTCATGTTGGTCTGCTGTATTCCCTGAAAAGGTAAACGAGTGTTTTGGGTCTCAGGAGACAAGCGTAAATTGACCGACAGCGCCATCTGCTGTTCTTTGGAAAAAGGAGTTGCTCAATTGCATTTGTGAGAAAATCTACCTGCACACATTTGTGAGAAAATCAAGCCAAGTTTCCTCATAAAAAGGCTTATATATATTTCTCCATACCACTGCATTTCCTCTTAAATAGTGTTTTGTATTTGCCAATCACTTTGCGCTTGTTTGAAAGTCACGTTTTTTCTTTGCAAAGCAGATTGTTTATTTGCAAAACACTGGATTTGTTTGATGAATATTGGCACAAAATTCACTCCATATATATGAACGCAGCATAATGCTGCATTCACGCCATCTCGTAATTCCGAGATGAAAACACGTGACATTGCTGACTTGCTGATAAGGCAGCGACTTCGAAGGCTGCGAAGGCAACTCTAGAAACAGTTTCGGACAGACTTCAGAGGCAGCAGAAGGTGACGCCGTTGCTAGGTTATCTAACGGTTAAGTTGTAGATTTTGTAGTCATCCTCTCCTGTGGCATTTTCACACAGTTATCGCCAATAGCGAAAACGGCTCCCGGTGCTGCACCGGATGTAACTGAGCGGACTAAGACCAAACGCGGAAGTGATCGTGCATAGAGTCAGTTACAACTTGTAAACTCGGAATGTTCTGAGAGTTACCCAGCAGGGGCTGGCGCAAATTGCGGCATCGGCCTCTCGCAGCGGCACTTCCGGCAGCATCTCCAGATGCCAAGGTCTTTCCCCGGCAGGTGCCGCGACTACAGCGGCATCTCCAGATGCCACAGCTACAGGGACATTTTAAAATGCTTTAACGTGGCTTAATGCTTTAAAACAGTGTTTTTAAAAGACCAATATCAATAAACACATTAATAATCAGTGTTGGGCAGTATCGCCTTACTGTAATTTGATTATTTTTTGAGTAAGGGAGTAATTTAAGGTGTTATAATTTACAAATGAGTAATTAGAGTATAGTTACAAGCATGTGTTACCGCTGCGTTACATCATTGCCGACGGAATGCGTTTTATTATCTAGATTGTAAAAAGGGTGTTGCACACGCAACGTCCTACCTGAGACCTACTTTGACTGGTAAGGGCCTGTGAGGCAGGTATACTACCAATGAAAACGAACTCATCATGGAGAGAAGAAAAGTACGCGTTCTGTAGCTGTAAATACAATCATTATTTTGAGTTTATCTCTGTCAAAGGCAAGAACATTGTACGTTGTCAATTAGAGGGGAAGAAAACCTTTTCAACCGTGAAAAACTCCATATCCAATTTAAAACACCTGAAAAGGCAGCACTGCACATTAAAACTTATTGAGAACGTACCGGGTGCGAACGGTAACGCATCAACTTCTATTGTCTTCACATGAGTCTCTGCCCGCCGGCACAAAAGCAACAAGAACAACTAATATAAAACAAAAACGATTAACACGCCTAAGCATAGGCAGAGCTTCTATTTATAACACACGTTTGCAGCGTTAAACAATGTTGATTTCTGGAATGCAATGGACAATCAGAGAATCAACTCACCGCTCGAAATGCCGTGCATTCTGCAACCACACGCAACAGCCTATTGATTTTAGTAAAAAATAACAGTGGATGTTGATGCTTTAATAACAAATATTTTATCGGGAGCGTTTCTGCTGGGATGTTAGGCAACACACAAACTAATGAAGATGTTTTCTTAATTTGTTGTCCTTTTTTTCTGTTTGCATGTGTTTTCTTAAGTTGCAGCGTGCTGAGCTCTCTCGGCCACCGTATGAAACTTAATAATAATAATAATAATAATAATAATAATCAGGTCCCAGCTGGGTTCGTCACTTTTTGAAGTCCCCCTGAAACATTTCCGTTGTGGTCCGTGCTATTTGCAGCGCGTTTGTGTGTTTGGTTGTGTTGTGAGAATTTGCAGCGAGTTTCCGTATTTGTGTTTGCGTTGAGGATTTGCAGCGCCTGTGTTGTCAAAAAGGGGTCCGTTCTTCCTACCTCGCTAACTAAGTTAGCTGGATTTGATTGTTGACGATTTCGCGTGATCTTGGATCGTTCGGTTCTTTGAAGCTCATCCGGGACTTGCTGTCATAGCAACAGATCCGTAAGCGTAAACCTGCTCGGGAGCAGGCTTACTTTATGTAAACAGGATTAGATCGCGGCCACTCAGTTATGTCCGCTTCATTTATACGAAAGCAACAGCGATATTTGCCCAATTAATTTTGTACTATTATATTACAAGTCAAAGATGACCGCGCATATATGTGATGCAGGGTATTTTATAAAAAAAAATGCAGTCTGTCGTTTGAAAAGTGCATATGTCACTTAAACATAGTTCGTGTAGTTTGTGTAACACTGTTTTTCCATAAATAAATATTATCAATGTAACTAAAGATAATGCAGTATTTGATTCTCTTATTGTTTTCATACAGATACATACAGGTCATTTTCTAAAAAAAGGGAAATGGACTATTAATCATTCTATTTCATATATTTGATTATTTCAGATTTAATTTATATTTTAGAGTAGTAATAGTAAATTACTTCGTGTAATCAAGATGAGAGACCACGGCTATAGAAGCGAAGGTGGATTTGGGAAGTCTGTCGCAGCCATGTCCTGTCCGTTTGTACGCGAGCAACCCATTGCGGAAGGTGCAAGGTTGATAAGGAGAGTTTTCAGAATTCAACGTATATTGCGGGATAGACAGGATCCTTTAGCGCAGTGCGACAGTGTGCTCATAGAGAGATACCGTTTTTCCCGTGAGGGTATTATTTACTTAACCAACTTGTTGGATCCCTATGTTAAGAGTTCCACTCGCCGTAGTCGGGCATTAACAACTGCACAAACTGTGTGCATTGCCTTGCGTTTCTTTGCGAGTGGCACGTTTCTGTACACAGTTGGAGACGCAGAGAACATAGGAAAAAGTGCTGTCTGCCGTTCCATTCGCAAAGTATACCTGGCACTAAAGCATTTTCTGGGTGTGTTTGTGGTTTTTCCAAGCCACTTAAGACCACAGGTTGTCAAACAGGGCTTTTTTTCTATTGCAGGTACATTAAATTTGATAATGTATGTCATGCAATCATGACCTATGTCTGTAACTATAGCTCGATTGTCCCCAGGCTTCCCTAATGTGATTGGTACCATAGACTGCACACACATTGCCATCAAGGCCCCCCCAGGCCCCAATGAAGGGGATTTTGTCAATCGAAAGGGGGTTCACAGTATAAATGTGCAGGTGAGTAATACTAATATTTTAGGTGGTAATATATAATGAAAAGGAGTGTGTTCTCATATAATGAAATCTCTTAGATGGTGTGTGACTCTATGTGCCATATCACAAATGTGGAAGCTAAATGACCCGGATCAGTGCATGACTCAAGAATTTTCAGAGAGTCAGGGTTATGCACATTATTTGAACGTGGTAAGAAAAAGAGACTTATTTTGATAATATTTCATACTTATTTTGGGCCTAACATAACACCATTTCTCCATTACACAGGGGCCTACGATGGGATTCTCCTTGGAGACAGGGGTTATGCATGCAGACAGCACTTCATGACACCATTCCCTGACCCCAACCCTGGGCCACAAACCCGCTACAATGCAGCTCTAGCCAGGACAAGGGCACGCATTGAAATGACCTTTGGGCAACTAAAGGGAAGATTTCAGTGTCTGAAAAGTCTGAGGGTTGCACCTGACAGGGCATGTGACATTATTGTTGCATGTGCCGTACTGCACAACATTGCCACCATCAGAAAGGAGAGGACTCCTGTGGTGGAGGTGCAGCCTGATGATGACCTCCAGCCAGTGCACTTGGACCAACCTAGTGGCAGAGCTGCACGGGACAGAATTGTGCAACACAATTTTGAATATTAAAAACATGACAAACATTGTTTTCATTGAAATTTATTTGAGCATCTTTTTTTGTCATTTTTATATTTCATCAAAAAAAAAGCCAGTCATCATTTGCCTGGAAAAAAAAAATTATATATATCACGTAAGGTCATCAATAGTGCTCTGTATGAAAGTGTATTTTTACTTACTCTGAAGTTCCTTTTGAAGCAACTCGATTTCTAGTTGAACTTTTTGCCTCATTAGAGCTTGAAGTTCGATTTCACGAATTCAGGCCAAATTATGCATGCACTTACAGGTACTTCCTCCACACCACAGTCATCTGACAGGGTTGCTTCACTGTCCTGTGCAGTGGAAACAAAATGGTGTTACAAAGGGATGTGGTACTGCCTATTGGTCTAAAAAATTCAAAAAAAAAAAAAAAAAAAAAAAAAAAAATTATATACACACACACACACACACACATATATACACACATACATACATACATATATATATATATATATATATATATATATGTGTGTGTGTGTGTGTGTATATATATATATATATATATATATTTTTTTTTTTTTAATTTTTTATTATATATATATATATATATATATATATATATATATATATATATATATATAAATAATAATCCCAACTTACTGTGCATGCTTCAGTCACCCCTTGCATGGGAACAGGTACAAGTGATGGAGTGTTATGCAAAACTACACAAAAAAAAAAAAAAAAAAGAAAAAAAAAAAAACACAATGTCAATAAATGTCAAAGTACAAAAAGCATTTTAATTAAGGAAACAACCAAATATTTTACATTGTACAAATAGAATTATAAGCTCATTTACCAGTTATGAAGGTGCTGCTGCTACTGCACCCGGGCTGCTGGTCTAAAGAAGAGCTGCCCCCAGGGATGCCCTCAACAATGGGTCTGGTGGCATTCAACCCTAGGGCCACCTCCTCTGCCGGGGTGTGACGAGGGGGTGCAGGACCACCACCTGTCTTTTTTTGCTCTGCCCTTTTCTTGGGCAGAAGCAATATAAGTGATAAATATTACCATTCTGTAGAATATTCTTATATTTCACTTTTACTTGTTCCCATGTTCTAGTGGGTCCTGTTGTGGCTCTAATGTCAAAGAGGATATAATAAAATATAATATAATATAATATAATTACAATTACAATTACTTACGAGTTTAATTTGTCAGCAACTTTCTGCCAGCCCTTTCTCCTTGCTTTTGCAGCCTTTGCAGTGTTCCCTTGCGTTTTAATTAAACTCTGAAACTCCTGAAATCCCTCAATCAAGAGTTCTTGCTCTGCTGCAGAAAAATACTGAGCGCGCTCCTTCGACATTTTCACCGACCAATCAAAGAGTTGGCGATCAATGTTTCCACTATCGATACGTAGCCCCTTTTAAGCCACCCAGTGATCTCAAATTATTTTATCCAGCTATACTAATCATCAACAACAGGTGAACCGGAATAGCGAGCTCATAGTTAGCGCGATGATTTGATCTTGGATGTGTCATTTGATCTTGGATGTAGTAAGCGAGGTACGAAGAACGGACCCTTGATGAAGATGTTTTCTTAATTTGTTGTCGTTTTTTTCCTGTTTGCATGTGTTTTCTTAAGTTGCAGCGCGTTAAGCTCTCTCGCCACCGTAGGGGGCTAACGCTAAAAAAAAATGTTGTTTGCCATGTGGGTAAGTAAAAAAACATATCTTTGGTCTTTACCATAGCTAAAAACATTGACAACTTTTAAGAATGTGTGCGTCGTTGTGTTCATGTACATAAATAACAGTTCGGCATGCATGCATGCGTGGGTTAGATCAGTTTTGTTATGTGTTTGTGTTTTTGGGGTATAAAAAAACTGCACGTTCATTCAGCATCCATTTTACGTCGTCGTTTTTTTTATACCCTGACCCCCACACAATACAGTCATCTCACCCACTCAGACACACTTCATCCCTCTCACACATATATACTTACCTGGCCCCCCACACAAAACACTCACATACATATGAAATCTTTAATGATAAACACTGATCACAGTACCCATGCACAGTAAATCAAATGATCTCTCTGTGTATGTCACAAATTATCTTTGTATTCTTTTATATTAATGGAAAGATCACATTATGTTTGTCAATGTTTTTGTGCATTCTACACATTTTCAGTCCAAGCCTGATACACGGCAGTTCCGCCAGGTTGAGGGGTCCCTGCTGCAGTTTTACCAGTAAAAAAAATGACTCCTTACAATTCACTTGGAGGACCACATAAGCCATGCAGTGGTGCATGGAGGTATGGTGAGAGCATTTCTCTAGATATTGATATAGATAAATAAATATATATAAATCATACATATGTTTGTATGTAGAATGATGAGGTAGCCTAAATGATGAGATAAATACTTTTTAGTGGACACATATACCTTATTCTCTATTTTTAACAGGAGCGCCAAGAGGACATAAAGTGGAAGTTTGCAAAGGTCCATCGTGGTGCTGGAAACGTCCTGCCTTTCTGAAGATGGACAGTAAAAATCAACAGAATGCCATCAAAGCAAGATGAAGCAAGAGATGTCTTTTTTTTATTCATCTTTGAGTATCTGGAGGAGCTGGACACATTCATATCAAATTGTATTGATGAACAAGGCCTCATGCCATGTTCTGTGAATAGTCTTTCAGTATAGTATAATGTTACAAAAGCCTTTTTATTTCAGATAAATGCTGATCTTTGGATCTTCTATTTATCAAAGAATCCAGAAAAAATGTACTCAACTACTTTAAATATTGATGATAATCAGAAATGATTCTTGAGCAGCAAATCAGCATATTAGAATGATTTCTGAAGGATCAAGTGACACAGAAGATTGTAATGATGTAATGACTGTAATGATGTAATGATGCTGAAAATTTAGCTTTCATCACAGAAATATATTACACTTTAAAATATATTCAAATAGAAAGCTTAAATTTTGTGTTATTTTGCATCAAATAAATGCAGGCTTGGTGAGCAGATGACTCTTCTTTAAAAAAAAAAAAGAAAAACAAACAAACAAAAAACAATAAAAATCTTACTGTTCAAAAACTTTTGGCTGGTAGTGTATGTTTTTGTAACATTTTAAACTGAATTATTTTTGTAAAATCATAAATATAAAATGCCAAAAGAAGTAATGTATGTCTTTTTATTCATCTTTAAGTATATGGATGACCTGGACACATTTCATATCAAGTTGTGATGAAAAAGGCCTGAAGGTCAATGTCATGTTACTTATTTAAACTATCAAAGCAATCAACCTCTATTTAGCCTATGCACGTGTAACCTACTGCATATGGAGAACTGTTGATTCTGTCATTTAAATGTTAACACTTTATGATAAGTGGAACACATCTTTAAAAAAAACCAAAACAAAAAAAAAAAAAACCAAAACAAAAACAAACAAACAAACAAACAAAAAAAAAACTGACAATTATACAATACCAACTTTTACAATCATTTTACATACTTTTACAATACCAAAATCGAACTGTCCCCTTTAAATTTGATACATTTAAAATTCGCCTAAAATCGATCGTAATAAATGTGAATTTATCTCATTACATAAATGAACAAGGTAAGGTTTAAAGGTTTTTTATTAACAATTAGCTTAATGTAGTCAATGCAAGCGTATTACACGCTGTCATGATGACGAAATCAGCTCCGTATATTAGACATATTAAATATATTAGATTTAAGTTGTGGCATTTTAGCCTAGACATCCTTTACACAAATAAGAAAACGTGTATTAGTAAAACGAAGGACAATAGCCTATTATTTTATATAGATCCCCGAAACTACCGTGAGTTGCTTCAACATACTTCCGAGTTTCCCCGGTGTAGGGATTGGGAATCACAGGGTGACGTATTTGATATGGGCGTGACATTCGACGTGGGACGCGGGCGGGGATGGATGTCCACCGCAGGCTGCAGCGAGCCCTACTTGGCTGTAGTTGCACATGCCGGAGAAAGACCAGGCCGTGGCTCCTGGAGACATTTTAAAACGTCTAACGTGGCATAATGCATTAAACTGTGTTTTTAAAGGACCAAACTCAGTAAACACATTATTAATAAAGCTTACTACAGTATGTACAGACAAGCAGATCAGCCCAAAGTGCGAAGGCAGCAAGTTTACGCAATAAGCGTCTTCCTTCCACTGAATCCATTATAAGGAAAACGCTTAACGTGGTTTAAAGCCTTAAGACAGTGTTTTCAAATGACCAAATTGAGTAAACACAATATTAATAAAGCATATAATGTAAAAAATAAGCAAATGAGTCCAGAATAATAACGCAACGCGTTTAATTACGCGTTAACGTGGCTAAATGAATTGAAAGGGTGTTTTTAAAAATACCAAACTCAAGAAACATTATTAAATCAATCATACTATACATATAAGCAGATATGAGCCCAAAATACGAAAGCAACACGTTTAATTATGCGTAGTGGTAACTGCATACATTATTTTAATACAGAGATAATGTGTTAAAAGCACATTTTAGTTTATAAGGCCTATTCAAAGTGTCTCAAAATAGCACAGCTGAGTACACTATGTTCTTAAGACTATCTTACTAAAGAATAATTTGTAGTATGTTAAGTACAAAATTGGTGTGTGAAAATTTTTTTCACCTGGGGTAGTTGGTGTTACACAGTGTATGATCATACACTGATTACATTACTTGCCCACTGCTGTACCGCCTTCACTGACGTTTAGCATTTTTATAGAAATAAAAATCATTAGTTCAGTTGGAAAACATACGCTACAATTCTAAACTGAGAGCATCTGCTGTTCCAACGTGATTTCATGATAATAGTTTTTTATTTTTTATTTATTTTATTTTATTTTATTTTATTTTTTTTCATAAAAAGTGGTTCTATAAAACGTACATTAACTTACGTTTTTTCCAGACACTAAAACGTACAATGTGAGAAAGCCCTAACCACGCCCCCGTGTGGCACGTAACGTACGCAGCTCAGTTAGGAGCGGACATTTTGACTCAACAGCGGCAGGTTACATACCAGGCTGGCTGGACTGTTTAATCACCTTTGTATATGTTTTTTCCAGTGAGTAAATGATTACGGGTGAGTTTCTCATATATATTCTGCCTTTTGTAATTATTATTATTGCTCCGAATTGCCAATATTTGCTCGTGAATGTAACGCAATTTAAACTGCGTCACAAACGAAAGTGGAACAGAAAGTGAAACTATTCGTTTTTGTCGGACTTTGAGCTTGTAAATAAGTGCATTTTGATTAAAATACAAAGGTTTATGTTCAGGTACTAGTTACGTATCACCCGGTTTGTACAATATTGTTTGAAAATGTCGCATTTGATTACTTTGCGTGATCCTCACTTGTAATAATTGATCATATACACTGATCGTGTAATCTGCTTTTCATTGTTTACTTAATTATTTAAAATCAGCACAGAGTTAAATCATTTATGTTAATATATATTATTTAATAACTGAATATTGTGTTTACTGATATATTTACAACTGTTTTCTTTGTATTTCTTCTGTTTATTATAGACCACACGTTTGTGAAGTAACATATACAAACATCCTTTTGATTAAACCTGTTAAACTGGGATTCCCTCTCCTGTTTCTCTTACCGGAAACACACACCTCCATCTTGGTTGCACTACACCTGAACCCACTGAGCGTCACATACGCTCGTATATACAATATTGACGTATTTACTGTACAGCATCTAAACGTACAAATACTAGCATTTAAAGGTACAATACGGACGTATTGACGACACCTAAAAACGAATCCTAATGAACATTAAAATCCCGGTATTAATTTCATCATTATTGTTGTTTTTAGTTGTCGTATCAATGGCCTTATGTTTTCAATTGAATTATTAAATTGTTTAATCGTTTACTTAATTGTTTATGAAATGATCACATTTCGTTCTGTTCTGAGTGATTTCTGCTGCCAGCTCGTTTCCAAGATACATAATGTTAAACAACATAATGCTAACTACACTTTAAAACCTTAAAATAACCAGCATTTCTGCAATCGTTTAACCACTCGTGTAATATTTACTTTATTTGCTGTGGTCAATGACAAACATTCTTTACACAGAGTTCGCGTTAATCGCAAAATCAAAAGTGAAAGTAAACAGCGCAAAAGCGATTTCAATACCCTGCATATTGATAGCGCAAAAACTATATACAATATTACAATGTTTCGGGGTGCAAGCAGGAAGAAAAAAAGGAAAAATTAAAATCTAGCTCAAATGAATATCGCTCCAATTTTGTGATTGGCTGTTAGGCTATGTAATGGGGGGGCAGGGTGGGCCAAGCTTTTGATTGGGTGGGCCAGGCCCACCCTGGCCCCCCCGTGGAGCCGGGCCTGCTTCACGCATCCTTCACTCCATAACACAGTCACTGGGCGGGAACATTTTGGAAATAATACATCTTAACTTATTTACCCTTAAAAGGTGCACATTAGTAACTTAAAGGTACAAAATAATACCTCAAGTGTAGTATTCATTAGTACCTTAAATGGTACAAATTAGTCCCTTTTTTGTTTTATTTAATTTATTTATTTATTTTGGCCCGGTGACAGTTGTTGTATTTTTTTATTTTTATTATTATTATTTTTTTTCGATAGTGTGCGGCTGTCCCATGACGTGTGTAACGTGTCCCTTTTCTGTATGGAGCCGACATGCGCCTGTCACATGAAAAATAAAACAAAAAAAAAACGAAACGCCAAGTCCAGTGGTGAACTAATGTTATCGGTTTCTTATAATTTATCTATTAAGGCTGACTTCATAGTTTGTATGAACAAAGTTTGCATAGATAGGAATGTATGACCACTGTGGACAGGCTGTTTCTTCCATTTCAGGGACTTTATCTGACGTGTTATTTTACTAAAATCAAAATGGTTTTATTATAGTAAAGGTGTGGTAATCATGGTTTTTAGTGCATTGATTACTTTTGTATGAACACAGTTTTACTACAGACACCATGTGTGGAAAAAAAACCTGGTTAATGTGTGGTTACTATGGTTTATCTATAGAAACCATGTTTTTTTGTTTGTTTGTTTGTTTTTCGTTTTGTTTTGTTTTGTAGTAAAACCGTGGTTAATTATCGTAAGGGTTCACTCCCTAATTTATATAAGTTTGTTAGATAGTAGATAGAAGGGTTCAGGACAAGGGTACAACAATCAAGTCTACACACAAACTGCTTTTTCACAACTCCCATAGGTCATATAGGCTAACTGCACCTTCGTCTTCACTTGATGAGTCAAGACTGTAAAATACATCAGTGTAAATAGTTTTTACCACTGGAGGGCGCAAGGGTCCGCAAGATGCAAAAACAAGCACGTGCATTTGGAGGACTCCTGGAGGCTTTTTAGCGCCATATGCAATGAGGAACTGAGAATCTATAAAACTGTGTTATTATTAGCCATGTTCTTATTTATTAAGACTTACATTACCGAAGACGTATTATTTTTTAACACTTTAACACTTTTAACACAGGCTACATTAACCATAACATTTATCCACTTTTTTAGTAAATGTTACAAAGTTCTTTCTTTCTTTCTTTCTTTCTTTCTTTCTTTCTTTCAATTCTTTATTTATTTTTATTTAATTAATTTATTTTTTTTAAATAAACGTTTTTATTCAAAGTGATTAGGAGGCAACAGAGTTATGCTATATACAAAAAATATATATTACATCTTTTCCAAATTAAAGCCAACTTTCTCACATTTGTGGATTAAAATAAACCATGTATAGTTGCGCTCAAAATTATTCATACCCTTGGCAAATATGATCAAAGAAGGCTGTGAAAATAAATTTGTATCATTAATCCTTTTGATCTTTTATTTTAAAAATGTACAAAAACCTAACCTTTCATTGTAAAATAAGAATTTAAAATGGGAGAGAAATCTCATTATGGAAAAAAAAAAAGTTTTCTCTAATACACAATTACAAGGTCACAATTAATCAATGTATTCAATACTTTTTGTAACCTCATTTTGCCAAGATAACAACTCTGAGTCTTCACCTATAATGCCTGGTATGTTTAGAGAACATCTGACAAGAGATCAGAGACCATTCCTTCATACAGAATCACTCCAGACCCTTCAGATTTCCAGGTCCATGTTGGTGCTTCTCCTCTTCAGTTCACCCCACTCATTTTCTATAGGGTTGAGGTCAGGGAACTGGGTTGGCAGAAGGTTGGTTTTGTTCTCAGTGACCCATTTTTGTTTCGATTTTGATGTTTGTTTGTGGATCATTGTCCTGTTGGAGGATCCAGCCATGGCCCATTATAATATTTCTAGCAAGGACAGTCAGTTTATAATATATCTGTTGTTATTTGTTAGAATTCATGATGCCATCTATGTGAACAACATATCCAGGAGCTCTGGTAGAAAAATAGGTCCACAACATTAAAGGTACAGCAGTATATTGTACACATGGGGTACTTTTTTATCCCTGTGTGCACCAGTGTAATAAAATTAATCATTGCTGGCTTCGGGTTTTAAATTTGAACATTTCAACCTTCCTAAGAACTGTCAGTCTTCAACACAAACACAGTTTCATATCAGCAGGTGTGAGCAAAAAGAGGAAGAGAGAGAGACTTGAATACATAGACACTCTCGAATAGGTCTAATTTTGACATTCTGAAATTCCTTTGAGAGTACTTAGTCAAATGAAACACTCGTCCAGCATATTTGCATATATCAGCAAAGCAAAATTTCCTAGACATGAAAATAATTGTGATGTTTTATTGCAACACTCCAAATTCACAGCATGTTTCAAGGAGCATAATTTTGGATAGACCACAAAATGTAATTAAAGTAAATCTTAATTAATAAGTATTAGTAATGGCTGCATATTAAGAGGATGTTGTTACAACTAAATCAGATTACAGAATAAACAATGTTTAAAAAAATGTGCATTTTACAGCATGACAATTTGTTTTGAATTCTTTGCAGCTCATCATGCTTGTTAGAAACTGCACATGGGTTGTTCAGTTCATTACTGTTTGGCTATTTAAAAAAAAAAAAAAAAAAAAATCCTTGATTGCTCGACCGTTTGCAGCTGCTGAGATGCGCATCTGCACTGGTGGATCCCCAGAGATGAAATATTCAAATACAACAACCGAAAATGAGAGAAAAGCACACAGTGAAATGAGAGGTGAAACACATTGCAATGCACATTTACATTACCCTAAAGTCCAACTTTTCTAGGAATTTGTGTGCACTTTGAATCAGTCTTAATGTCTGAATAACTGAAAGAACATAGAAGTAATTGTAAAAATGGAGATTTTTCAGATCTGTTTGAGATATGACTCTCTTCAAAATCTTCCAATGCTGTTCAAAAGATTTACTTTATTATTCTGTTTGATTTAGGCGTTCATCTGAAATCTACAGATGATTTTGCACTCATACTTTTAGATAAGCAAAAAACAAAAACAAATCAAGACTGAGGTCATGTCTGTATATCTTTATATATCTTATATATATATATATATATATATATATATATATATATATATATATATAAATATATATATATATATTCTCGTGTTGTAGTATGTTCTGAGGGATCTCTGCAAATATCAGAGCAATATCTACTGAAAATGTAAAATAATATAATTTGTAGTAAGAGGCTGATATAATATTCGAAAGAAAAAAATTTAATTTTGACAGAGACATAACAAGACTTCTATATGTCTGTGTGCACAGAGGCAAATTATGTAGTTTCAACATCTCAATAAGCCTATATGTTTTTAAACAAGCTTACAGAAAGACAGGAACAGACAGAGCAAAAGAGAGACAGAGATGGTTATTTTTCTTTTTAACTTCGAAATAGATTAGATTAACATTTAATTACATTTACAAAACAAATAAGAAACCTTGGAGTCTTCACCAGTTCTTTTAACAAACCATCAGTGCTTCACCTGGGGAAAAAAAAAAATCTATAGTTAAAAACAGATTTTATATTTATTATTCATTTATTTATTAATATTTGTATTACCTTGCAGAAGCTGAGTACAGCGCTGAAGGTCAGAGAAAAGAGGAAGAGGAAGATGAATGAGATAGCAGTGGACCAGAGACTACTGAACTCATCCTCCTCCAGAACATCTTTATTGCAGTCCAGAGCAAAACCATTCTCTGGCTCAGGTGGCTCATCTGAAAAAGAAGAAACACATGTACAGGACACATATGTAAGGACATGTGCAACACATATATGAGAACATAAATCATACATCCTGAATCTAAAGTCCAGTATTATTAGACCTCTAGTTAGTAATACTTAAGCACATGATGGCTTTGTTTACTGCATACGCGTACTCACATACATTCATTTGCACACACAACTGAGTGTACACTGAAGAGACATCATACAGTATATTAAAGTAGTGTCTGTTAGACATTGTTAGTGGATTATAACATACACTTTATAAAAATATACATAGGCATATTATTACATTTATGGTATGCTTATCAAGCAACTTACTATTTTCAGCTGACATACTAATAGTACAAGTGCATATAAAATATTTCACATATACCATCTGTATGTTTTATTGATTAAAAAGGTCAATAATTCCTTGTAACTTTGATGGTTATCTTTAGAACTGAATAAGTGACTTTTAGATTTTCAGACAATATTCTCATTTCTCCAAATACTGAAACAAACAAACAAACAAAAAAAGTAAAGCACACCATGTTTCTGACTAGGAAAACAATGTGAGAGCTGGACTAAATCATGCAAACACAAATATTTATTGCTTGCAAAAAGGCAAAAATTGCATGTTGTATTAGAGGCTAACATCAGTACAGTAAGCACAGAACAAAAGACAAACAAGTTATATGATATTTTTCTGACAATGTTTTCATGTGACCATCTTTACTTATGTGAAAGAAAAATTAATTTTACTCATCTATGTGCTTATGGAATATTGTGTAAGGGTCTGCTTTATGCAAACCTGCTATAAGAATGACATAAGAGAAGGGTGTTAGGGCCCTAAATATAAAGATTTGAATCTTGGGAGTATGACGTAGCAGAATGTATTTATCTGACTCTTACTACGTGTGGAAAGTTACCAGTTAGGAGATGTAACCTTGAAGGCTAGGGAAGAGATATAAATTGGAGTGAGCCCTCCCTTCTGGGTCGCACTCTGCAGTAACGTGTGTTTCTGTATGACTGTCTGACCTTCTTTGCAAAGAATAAATTATAAAAGACATTTGACTGACTTTGTCTCTTACTTTGGTGAGAGTCGGTTTTATTTTGCCACAACAATTTGGTGTCAGAAGTGGGATTCCTTGGATGTGCCTTTTGGACCCGAGAGCGGACGGTGATTGATCATCCTGGACTTAGAAGTCGCAGCCCTACCCCGACTAGATTAAGGGACGAGGGACACCACTGGAATCAGCAAACAAAAAACCCAGGTGGCATCAGAACTCTCAGGTAAGAGACAGATCAAAATACTCTAAAGGAAGCTGGTTTTGAAATTAGAGTTGGTATTATTAGAATTGGGGTTAATAAAAAAAAAAAAAAAAAAAAAAAAAAAAAAAAAAAAAGGGGGACGAACCATAGTGGCTGGTTGGATTCGGTGGGCAACGTGATTAGATATAATTTCCAGGGGAAATTAGAATCACGAATACAGCACAGCGGATTGATTCTGTAGAAAAGAAAATTGTGTGAAGAAAGCAAGCGTGGTCAAAACGTTTTTAAAAAGAAAGTGAAATAGATTTCGGGAAATTGAGATCACGTGAGCAAGTACGACACGAGAAGTACATTTTGAAGGAATTGAATATAAGATATATATAAGTCGGATCTGTTGGAGACGTCCGACAGATAGAGTATAGGCGCCGACGGGAGCCCAAGGGTGAAAAGGAAGCCATTATGGGGAAATCCCAGAACAAGCTTGCTAAATATGATACTGTATTTCATCAAATGAGAAAATTATATGGCCGAAAATGCATGCAAGATATGGATAATTTGGTTAAATATCATGGTTTTCCGAAAGAAGGTACCTTGAGTGCTACAAGATTGAGGGCAGTAAAGGAGTCAATTGAGGAAGGGAGTGAGAAACAGAAAGGGTGCTGCGCGAGGCATGTGTGTGGGAAATGTGAGCAGGCAGTGGATTGTTGGATAAGAGAGGCTGATAGGATGAAGAAGAGCTGGCTTGTAGGGATGAAAAAGAAAAGAAAAAGGAAGAATGTGAAGGAAAAGTAACTGCATCACATAAATCCACTAACCCCTTTGATGCGTTTATTTCCCCACATGCACCACCGCCGTACCATCACTATCCCGTGGCTGAGCTGCAAGCCCTAAAAGTGGACCCTGATCTCGACTGCTCTCCACCAAGAAGACCCATAGCACCACCAGCAAGAGCACCAGCCCCGCCAGTGAGACCAGCGGTACAGCCAGTAATGCCAACGGCGCTGTACCCACAGATGGGAGCGGTTGGAGGACAAGAGGAAGAGGGAGACCCCGAAATAATCCCTGAAACCCCCAACGAGGAGGTCGAGGAAGAAAGGACTCGCAGACTTCCCCCATCAAAGAAAAGACAGACAAGAAACACCATGAAAGAAGAAAATGTGAGCATAACAGCCCCGATGGTCGAAGTTTCGGGGCCTGACGGGGCGATGATGGTCTTTAGACCTTGGACTGTGAATGATATGAGAGAGGCAATGGCCCATTTGCCAAATCCAGAGGAGGCAGGTGACAGATTCTCCACCGAACTGGTCACATTCTGCAAAGAGTTCAGCCCCACCATGTATGAACTGAGATGGCTACTAGCGGTGAAGCTGGGGGCCTCGAATTGGCATAAAGTGAGTGGGAAGCTGCGAGGGGAAGACTATCGCAGGGTGAGCAGCAACTGGACTGATGAAACCAACGCAAACTACTGTACAGCTGTTGCAGAGCTGGCTGAGGCTATAAAAGTAGCTGTTCCCAGCATGTGTGGACACATCAAAGATTGGCAGTTGTTGCCAGACCAGAGAGGAGTCTGTTCGAGACTATTATCACCGACTGTACGACACCTTCAACAAGCACAGCGGCTTGGATGAACCCGACGACAGGGGAAATCAACCCGGCACCTGGGAGTGCCACCTGCGAAGCTGGTTTCTGAACGGATTGAGACCAGAAATTGCACAGACAGTGAAGGGCAACTACACTGAATGGAAGAATGGACATCTGGCTGCCATTTTAGCACATGCTCTGCATGCTGAAGAACAACAAACGACGAAGAAAGAAAGAGCGAGAGCCAAGACTGACAAAGACTTGTGCAGGCTGTGTCAAGTGCAGGCTGTGTCAAGACCGGGAGGCTATCCGGCTCCCCGATAATCAACAGAACAGAGGGGGGAGAGGAAAAGGAAATTTTTGATAACTGTACAATGATGTTTGAAAGTGAGGGGTTTCTAAAAATGTCAAAATACCCCATGTTAGTGGAGGGAGTGTTAGTTGAATTTTTAGCAGATTCTGGGGCAACCAGATCTTGTTTACGACCATGTGACCTGCCATGTCAACCGGTACTGACTGATAACATAAATGATTCCACTTCAGCATCAGGTTATAAAATTGTTGAAAAATTCACAGTGCCTTTGAATTGTGAAACAGAGGGGGGCTGGGTGTTAAAACATGCATTCACATGTGCACCGGCATGCCCTGTACCTATCATGGGTCGAGATTTGTTGTGCAAATTGAATTTAGTGCTCGTCGCAGACTCCTGGGGTGTCAGAGTGACAGAACAGGAGGACCAATTGTGCTGTCTGCGAGCTGAGCATCAGTGGGCTTATGATTGGCACATTAAAAAGCAGTGATTGGGCTCAGATGATGTGTGAATTGGCTAAGAAATCGAACAAAGCCATTCAACACAGAAATCATGATGCCTGACAATTTACATTGCACGTCACATGTCGTACCAGAAAAAGATGAACAATATGAGAAAGATTGGTTTAGAGAGGAAGAAGGGGAAATTTTGAGGTGTGATAAAATGTTTTGGACAGAAGATGTGTGCGCGGTTTCAGTCAGCCTGACAGAAAAACAGCTTCCGTTTTATCTAGTGGCAGGGGAGTCTGTACCTCACTTATCCGTCTCCAAGGCCGTGGATCAGGTCTGGTGTGAAGTAGGGAGATTTGTGAAGAAATGTGTTGACGCAAAGGACTGGTGCGAGATGGGTGGGGGTGTGAGCCTCAGTAAGAGTTTAGGGTCATTTGTGTCAGACTGCAAGTATGACATTAAAGTAGATAGACCTGTGGCGTCTGCTGAGAAGGCCGTGATGACGTCTAGAGAATTCGTAGGGAACTCTGACCTGACATTGATGGTGCCACACGCAGTGTCCATGATTCTGCAAGAACAAAAAAACATCGCACTTATCGATGGCTTGTTGGTTACGATACCACACTATCTTGCTCGATATGCCGAACATAACCGTTAAACGCTGCACAACCTTGAATCCTGCCACCCTCCTTCCGACAGAGGAGGATGGGGAGGAACATCACTGTTGTTTGACCGCGTTCGATCAAGTGTGTACGCCACGTCCAGATCTTTTGGACATACCACTCGAAAGTTGCGAAAATGTCCTCTTTGTGGATGGTTCCGCGTTCAGAGATCCACAAACAGGTCAAAATAAAGTGGGCTATGCTATAACGACAGACATTTTTTTTTTTAATTTGAAATAGTGACCTCTGGCTCATTGCCATCAAATTATTCAACACAAGCAGCAGAGCTTGTGGCTTTAACAGAGGAGTGCAAACTCATGACAAACAAATGTGTCACCATTTACACTGACTAACAATACGCTTTTGGAGTTTCGCATGATTTTGGAGCATTGTGGAAACACAGAACATTTTTGAAGTCAGATGGGCGCCCAATATTACATGCTCCTCTTGTGGCAGCTTTACTAGAAGCCATTTTGCTGCCTGATAAGACAGCCATTTGTAGATGTGCAACACACACAAATAACAAAGATTCTGTATCTACAGGAAATGCCAGAGCAGACGTGGCAGCGAAGGCCACGGTGGCTAAACAGCCAAAAGAAACAGAGTGTACCTTGTTATCTGAAAATAACACCGATGTCTCTTCTTCCTTATAGAGCATGCAGACTTTTTCTTTAGGAGCAGAGAAAGACCAGGGGAAACAATCAGGATGTGCACTGACCAGTGGTGTTTGGATGAGCTGTGATGGCAAGCCTTGTTTACCCCGACACTTCTTTCCTCATTATGCTAAGACGATGCATGGGTTGGATCATGCATCGAAAGGGGGAATGGTAGCACAAATGAAAGAATTGTGGTTTACAAAGGGGTTCACAACATTCGCAAAAATTTTTGTAAAAGGTGTGTCATTTGTAACACTCACAATGTGGCAAAAGGGACAAAAATGTCCCAAGCAGCAGCAGTAGCAAAGGCTCTGTTGACTGACATTCAGCTCAGGTGGAGTGATAAAATGATAAAATGCTATAAGAAAAAAAAACAAAAAAACAAAACTAATTGGCCTAGTGTTGTGAGGAAACTGGATTGATATGGGTTAAGGCGCTCCCAATTGTTCTCATGGACATGAGAATGAGAAAGACATCCAGGGTGAACCTAGCCCATTTGAAATTCTCTTTGGTAGACCACCATTTATGGGAATGAAAGGGAGCAAACGACAGCTGCCATCGACAGAACTGTGTGAGCATGACATGTTGAGTTACTGCAAGGAAATGTCTTCTCTGCTGTCTAATGTCTGTGTGCAGGTGACTTGCATGACATTAAATCTGGTGACTTTGTGGTGGTATAAGACCTGAGGGGAATGAGCTGGAAAGCAAAAAGGTGGCTGGGGCTGTTAAAGGTGCTTCTGATCACCCATACGGCTGTGAAAGAAAGAACCACGTGGATTCATGCCAGCCACTGCAGAAAAGTCCCATCTACACCCCAGGAGGAGGAGCAGATGGAGTAAAGAGATTTGAGGCACATGTCAACAAATGCCAGAGTCCGGTTTAAACACAAAGTGCTTTTACTCACATGAGAATGGCCGTAAAAGAGCCTGAACAAGCAAACAATTAATGGTTTGAATGGGGAGATGGGCTGTGTGATACTGTGTTACCAGTTTTGGCAGGAGGATTGTTACTAGGCCTACCATGCATTTTTCAGATTGTATCCAGCTCAGTACAGAGACTGGGGAAAACTGGTGTCTCCCATTAAATGGTTAAATTTGATATACATCCTAATAACATGTTTTTGAACATGGGTGAAGATGAGCTAACGATAGTAGAAGTTACAGTGAAATGCATTCAATGACTTAATGAGACAATAATTGGTATTGAAAGTATGGGGCATTTAGTTTTGATGATAAGCCTATGATAATGATAATCTATCTATCTATATATATATTCTTTTGCTTGCAAGAAAACCAGGGCCTGTACTCACAAAAACAACCTTAGTATGTTTTCTCTTATTTCACAAATTTAAGAGGGTGATCAATTATATGAAAATCAGAAATGAAGAGTATAAAAGTGATGTGATGACTTAAATTTGCTTTGAGATTTGAAATTGTAAGTGATACTCATGTTTGGTGTCTGTGTAGTGACCGAGGGTCTGACCCATGTCAGGAATGCAATTTCAGTGCTTATTCGTTTAGCCCGGCTCACAGATAGTGAATGTGATGATTTAAGATTATGTAACATGGACGCTGAGGCAGTAGTAGAATCCATTTTGGCTTGACTCGTGGGGCACAGCTGTGACTTGGCTTGACTCGTGGGGCACAGCTGTGACTTGGCTTGACTCGTGGGGCACAGCTGTGACTTGGCTTGACTCGTGGGGCACAGCTGTGACTTGGCTTGACTCGTGGGGCACAGCTGTGACTTGGCTTGACTCGTGGAGAACCACAGCTGTGTCTTGGCTTGACTCGTGGAGAACCACAGCTGTGTCTTGGCTTGACTCGTGGAGAATAGCTGCAACTTGGCTTGATTCATGGGGAACAGCGGTGTCCTTGCTTGAGTCATGGAGAACAGCAGCTTTGGTTTGACTCGACTCTGTTGCTTGACTCGACTCTGTTGCTTGACTTGACTCTGTTGCTTGACTTGACTTGGAAGCTTTGGACTTTGGAGCAGCAGCTGTAGCTTGACTTGACACAGCTGCAACTTGACCTGACTCTTGAAGATGCACCTGCAGCTTGACTTGGCTCTGCAGCTTGACTCGAATCAGGGGTAGCTGCCGTGACATGAGCTCCCATACAGCCATTAGGGGTGAGTCCAGCACGTGGGCCATCATGAGGCGTGGCTTGGAGACAGCGATTACCTTGTGGAGTGGCTCTGGGATGGTGGCCATCTTGTGAACTGGCTTGGGGAAGGCGACCATCTTGTGGACTGGCTCTGGGACGGCGGCCATCTTGTGGACTGGCTTGGAGATAGCAGCCATTTTCTGAGCTGGTTGTAGGCTGGTTGTGAGCAGGCCCTGGAGCGGCAGGCGTGGCGGACGTGACTTGAACAGGCCTTGGCTTGGCAGACATGACGTGAGCAGGCTTTGGCTTGGCAGACGTGACGCGAGCAGGCTGTGGCTTGGTGGACGTGACTTGAACAGGCCTTGACTTGGCAGGCATGACGTGAACCCGTTGTGGTCTGGCAGATGTGGAGTGAACAGGCTGTAGCTTGGCAGACGTGACATTAGCAGACTTGGTTTGAGGGGGTTCTGGCATGATGGTGACAATACTGGACATGAAGGTTGGGGTGTGAAGGGTCTCTGGTTTGCTTGATATGACGTGAGCTGGTTGTGGTGTGGTGGTTATGCGGGATTGCGGGGTCCCTCGTCCGCAATCCCGACAGTAAAAGGTGAGCCGCTTAATCGGAGTGCGAGGTCGAGATAACTTTCAAGAGTCCATTGTGGGGTATTGCATGGCAGAAAACGTGATATGTTCTTGTCCAAACCAAAACGGATAATATCCAGAAGAAAAGTATCATTGAAATCTACCTGGTAACACAGTTCACAAAAGTCAGTCACGTAGTCCTCTATGGAACGGTCCTCTTGTCGGAGTCGGACGAGACGATCTGCTGGATTCATGGTTGGCCGTGTAACTTCCGCTGGATTCATGGGAGGCGAAGTATTCTGTAACATGGACGCTGAGGCAGTAGTAGAATCCATTTGCGGTAGTTTTATTAAAGTAGACAGAGTACAGGAAAACAGGCAGAGGGTCAATACCGGCATACACAACACTATCGTAATCCAAGCAGCAGAGAGATAAAGCAGGCAGTGGGTCGAATACCTTGAAGTCAGTCCAGAAATAGCAAACAATCCGACAGGGGTAAGGGCCCTAAATATAAAGATTTGAATCTTGGGAGTATGACATAGCAGAATGTATTTATCTGACTCTTACTACGTGTGGAAAGTTACCAGTTAGGAGATGTAACCTTGAAGGCTAGGGAAGAGATATAAATTGGAGTGAGCCCTCCCTTCTGGGTCGCACTCTGCAGTAACGTGTGTTTCTGTATGACTGTCTGACCTTCTTTGCAAAGAATAAATTATAAAAGACATTTGACTGACTTTGTCTCTTACTTTGGTGAGAGTCGGTTTTATTTTGCCACGACAATTTGGTGTCAGAAGTGGGATTCCTTGGATGTGCCTTTTGGACCCGAGAGCGGACAGTGATTGATCATCCTGGACTTAGAAGTCGCAGCCCTACCCCGACTAGATTAAGGGACGAGGGACCGAGTGCCAGGGCCCAGGAGGGACACCACTGGAATCAGCAAACAAAAAACCCAGGTGGCATCAGAACTCTCAGGTAAGAGACAGGTCAAAATACTCTAAAGGAAGCTGGTTTTGAAATTAGAGTTGGTATTATTAGAATTGGGGTTAATAAAAAAAAAAAAAAAAGGGGGACGAACCATAGTGGCTGGTTGGATTCGGTGGGCAACGTGATTAGATATAATTTCCAGGGGAAATTAGAATCACGAATACAGCACAGCGGATTGATTCTGTAGAAAAGAAAATTGTGTGAGGAAAGCAAGCGTGGTCAAAACGTTTTTAAAAAGAAAGTGAAATAGATTTCGGGAAATTGAGATCACGTGAGCAAGTACGACACGAGAAGTACATTTTGAAGGAATTGAATATAAGATATATATAAGTCGGATCTGTTGGAGACGTCCGACAGATAGAGTATAGGCGCCGACGGGAGCCCAAGGGTGAAAAGGAAGCCATTATGGGGAAATCCCAGAGCAAGCTTGCTAAATATGATACACTGGTATTTCATCAAATGAGAAAATTATATGGCCGAAAATGCATGCAAGATATGAATAATTTGGTTAAATATCATGGTTTTCCGAAAGAAGGTACCTTGAGTGCTACAAGATTGAGGGCAGTAAAGAAGTCAATTGAGGAAGGGAGTGAGAAACAGAAAGGGCGCTGCGCGAGGCATGTGTGTGGGAAATGTGAGCAGGCAGTGGATTGTTGGATAAGAGAGGCTGATAGGAGGGAAAGAGAGGCTGATAGGAGGGAAAGAAAGGCGATGAAGAAGAGCTGGCTTGTAGGGATGAAAAAGAAAAAAAAGGGAAGAATGTGAAGGAAAAGTAACTGCATCACATAAATCCACTAACCCCTTTGATGTGTTTATGTCCCCACATGTACCACCGCCGTACCATCACTATCCCGTGGCTGAGCTGCAAGCCCTAAAAGCGGACCCTGATCTCGACTGCTCTCCACCAAGAAGACCCATAGCATCACCAGCAAGAGCACCAGACCCGCCAGCGAGACCAGAGGTACAGCCAGTAATGCCAACGGCGCTGTACCCACAGATGGGAGCGGTTGGAGGACGAGGGGAAGAGGGAGACCCTGAAATAATCCCTGAAACCCCCAATGAGGAGGTAGAGGAAGAAAGGACTCGCCGACTTCCCCCATCAAAGAAAAGAAAGACAAGAAACACCGTGAAAGAAGAAAATGTGAGCATAACAGCCCCGATGGTCGAAGTTTCGGGGCCTGACGGGGCGATGATGGTCTTTAGACCTTGGACTGTGAACGATATGAGAGAGGCAATGGCCCATTTGCCAAATCCAGAGGAGGCAGGTGACAGATTCTCCACCGAACTGGTCACATACTGCAAAGAGTTCAGCCCCACCATGTATGAACTGAGACGGCTACTAGCGGTGAAGCTGGGGGCCTCGAATTGGCATAAAGTGAGTGGGAAGCTGCGAGGGGAAGACTATCGCAGGGTGAGCAGCAACTGGACTGATGAAACCAACGCAAACTACTGTACAGCTGTTGCAGAGCTGGCTGAGGCTATAAAAGTAGCTGTTCCCAGCATGT
Organism: Cirrhinus mrigala; assembly: GCA_036247105.1. NCBI lineage: Eukaryota > Metazoa > Chordata > Actinopteri > Cypriniformes > Cyprinidae > Cirrhinus > Cirrhinus mrigala. The sequence continues at coordinate 17,605,289 of CM070009.1, read as the reverse complement.
GTGGACACATCGAAGATTGGCAGTTGTTGCCAGACCAGAGAGGAGTCTGTTCGAGACTATTATCACCGACTGTACGAGACCTTCAACAAGCACAGCGGCTTGGATGAACCCGACGACAGGGGAAATCAACCCGGCACCTGGGAGTGCCACCTGCGAAGCTGGTTTCTGAACGGATTGAGACCAGAAATTGCGCAGACAGTGAAGGGCAACTACATTGAATGGAAGAATGGACGTCTGGCTGCCATTTTAGCACATGCTCTGCATGCTGAAGAACAACAAACGACGAAGAAAGAAAGAGCGAGAGCCAAGACTGACAAAGACTTACAGCTAGCCTTAGTGCAGGCTGTGTCAAGACCGGGAGGCTATCCGGCTCCCCGATATCAACAGAACAGAGGGGGGAGAGGAAAAGGAAATTTTTGATAACTGTACAATGATGTTTGAAAGTGAGGGGTTTCTAAAAATGTCAAAATACCCCATGTTAGTGGAGGGAGTGTTAGTTGAATTTTTAGCAGATTCTGGGGCAACCAGATCTTGTTTACGACCATGTGACCTGCCATGTCAACCGGTACTGACTGATAACATAAATGATTCCACTTCAGCATCAGGTTATAAAATTGTTGAAAAATTCACAGTGCCTTTGAATTGTGAAACAGAGAGGGGCTGGGTGTTAAAACATGCATTCACATGTGCACCGGCATGCCCTGTACCTATCATGGGTCGAGATTTGTTGTGCAAATTGAATTTAGTGCTCGTCGCAGACTCCTGGGGTGTCAGAGTGACAGAACAGGAGGACCAATTGTGCTGTCTGCGAGCTGAGCATCAGTGGGCTTATGATTGGCACATTAAAAAGCAGTGATTGGGCTCAGATGATGTGTGAATTGGCTAAGAAATCGAACAAAGCCATTCAACACAGAAATCATGATGCCTGACAATTTACATTGCACGTCACATGTCGTACCAGAAAAAGATGAACAATATGAGAAAGATTGGTTTAGAGAGGAAGAAGGGGAAATTTTGAGGTGTGATAAAATGTTTTGGACAGAAGATGTGTGCGCGGTTTCAGTCAGCCTGACAGAAAAACAGCTTCCGTTTTATCTAGTGGCAGGGGAGTCTGTACCTCACTTATCTGTCTCCAAGGCCGTGGATCAGGTCTGGTGTGAAGTAGGGAGATTTGTGAAGAAATGTGTTGACGCAAAGGACTGGTGCGAGATGGGTGGGGGTGTGAGCCTCAGTAAGAGTTTAGGGTCATTTGTGTCAGACTGCAAGTATGACATTAAAGTAGATAGACCTGTGGCGTCTGCTGAGAAGGCCGTGATGACGTCTAGAGAATTCGTAGGGAACTCTGACCTGACATTGATGGTGCCACACGCAGTGTCCATGATTCTGCAAGAACAAAAAAACATCGCACTTATCGATGGCTTGTTGGTTACGATACCACACTATCTTGCTCGATATGCCGAACATAACCGTTAAACGCTGCACAACCTTGAATCCTGCCACCCTCCTTCCGACAGAGGAGGATGGGGAGGAACATCACTGTTGTTTGACCGCGTTCGATCAAGTGTGTACGCCACGTCCAGATCTTTTGGACATACCACTCGAAAGTTGCGAAAATGTCCTCTTTGTGGATGGTTCCGTGTTCAGAGATCCACAAACAGGTCAAAATAAAGTGGGCTATGCTATAACGACAGACATTTTTTTTTTTAATTTGAAATAGTGACCTCTGGCTCATTGCCATCAAATTATTCAACACAAGCAGCAGAGCTTGTGGCTTTAACAGAGGAGTGCAAACTCATGACAAACAAATGTGTCATCATTTACACTGACTAACAATACGCTTTTGGAGTTTCGCATGATTTTGGAGCATTGTGGAAACACAGAACATTTTTGAAGTCAGATGGGCGCCCAATATTACATGCTCCTCTTGTGGCAGCTTTACTAGAAGCCATTTTGCTGCCTGATAAGACAGCCATTTGTAGATGTGCAACACACACAAATAACAAAGATTCCGTATCTACAGGAAATGCCAGAGCAGATGCGGCAGCGAAGGCCACGGTGGCTAAACAGCCAAAAGAAACAGAGTGTACCTTGTTATCTGAAAATAACACTGATGTCTCTTCTTCCTTATAGAGCATGCAGACTTTTTCTTTAGGAGCAGAGAAAGACCAGGGGAAACAATCAGGATGTGCACTGACCAGTGGTGTTTGGATGAGCTGTGATGGCAAGCCTTGTTTACCCCAACACTTCTTTCCTCATTATGCTAAGACGATGCATGGGTTGGATCATGCATCGAAAGGGGGAATGGTTGCACAAATGAAAGAATTGTGGTTTACAAAGGGGTTCACAACATTCGCAAAAATTTTTGTAAAAGGTGTGTCATTTGTAACACTCACAATGTGGCAAAAGGAACAAAAATGTCTCAAGCAGCAGCAGTAGCAAAGGCTCTTGTGAGCGCAATAAGCCGACTCACTAGCTTAGGACTTCCGAGTTCTTTTGTACTCAACACAAAAAAAGTCAGTGAATAAAAGTCTTGAATCCAAAGTTCTTCGTTTGACTGTTTAATTATAAATCTTAAAGCATAAAAACTTAGGACATTTACTTTTCTTACAAATTAACTTGCAGTTTTGCATAGGTCAAAAGACTGTGTTGCTCAAAAGTCCAGTGGCTTCTGACTGATTCGCGGGGTTCTATTTCTTTCATACTAAATCTAACAGCCAATCAAATTACGTTATGCTACATCACTGGTTAACTGTTTATATTCCAATTTCTACGTTTCATTTGCAACACAGGCTTTATTTCAGATTTTACTAAATAAACTCAAAATATTATTACTTCCATAGAAATGGCTTCTACATATCCCGGTCCCTAATTGACTAGGCCTTAACATATCAATTATCAACTTAAATTTAAACTGAAGTCATTTACACTCCTACATTTAGCACTTTCTTAATTTCTTTTAGCAAGAACCTTCTTCGTTTCACAGGAAAGTATTTAAAGGTAAACATTAACTGGTAAGTATTAACAACTAAATACTTCTCACAGACTATTCAATTGGTAGTTTCTATTCTATTCAAGTCTTTCTCTTCTATCTTCAGTCTTCTCCCTGCAACAAACAAAGTTTAGTTATGGGTCTTTGAATGATGCTGGTCTTCGTCCGAACTTCAGCACTTCTGACAATGCCTTTGGAGTCGGGCATCACCCTCATAATTCTGCCTAACATCCAGGAGTTTCTTGGCAGGAACGAATCTGCGACGAGGACAACATCTCCAACCTTGAAACTTCTCTTTAAGCCAAGCCATTTTTGTCGTTCTTGCAGAAGCGGTAGGTATTCGTGAGTCCACCTTCGCCAGAACAGATCCGCCATATATTGTATTTGTCTCCAGCGCCGGCGGGCGTAGACATCATCCTTAGTGAACACACCAGGTGGAAAACTAGGCTGTGTTTTCAACACGAGCAGATGGTTCGGCGTCAGCGGCTCGAGGTCACTGGGGTGATCTGTGTTCATGGTTAAAGGTCTCCCATTAATGATGCTCTCAACTTCGCATAAGAGAGTGTGTAGTCCTTCATCTTCTAAGAGCTGTTGCTTCACAACAGAGTTCAGCACTTTTCTCACTGTGCGGATTTGACGTTCCCAGATACCGCCGTGGTGAGATGCAGCAGGTGGGTTAAAAATCCATTGCACACCCTTTTTCATCATGACTTCACTGATGCGAGACTGATCCAGTTTTGCCAATGCCTCACGCAGCTCTCGTTCAGTACCGACAAAGTTGGTGCCATTGTCGGAACGAATAATTGACACTTGACCTCTTCTGGCTTGAAAGCGCCGTATGGCATTAATACATGAATCAGTGTCAAGAGAATGGGCTACTTCTATATGCACTGCCCTGACAGTTAAACATGTGAAGAGCACTCCATAACGCTTAACCTTTGCACGTCCTCTTCTGACCTCGAAAGGTCCAAAATAGTCCACACCCGTGTTGGTGAAGGGTGGTTTGTCAGGGAGCAGACGGTCTTGAGGCAGATCCGCCATTTTCTGTTCTCCTGCCTTGGCATGCAGTCTTCTGCAGAGGTTGCACTCTGAAATCACTTTTCTTGCTGCTGCATTGGCTCTTGGTATCCAATACTGTTGTCGCAATATGGCTAAGACGTGGTTCCTACCTCCATGTCCACACTCTTGATGAATGTGATGGAGAATGAGGTGAGCTATTCTGTGCTGTTTATGCAGAATGGCGGGATGCTTGGCCTCTTCAGGCATCGCCGATCTGTTCAAACGTCCTCCTACTCTCAACACATCCTCTTGCAAGTATGGATCCAGTTTAAAGATAGAACTGTTCTTTTTCACACGGGAGCCTGCCAACTGCAAAGCTTGTATCTCCTCCATGTAAGTTTGTCTTTGACTGTATTTAACCAGTTCAACTTCAGCTCTGGATAGATCTTTCACGGTAAGTATTCTTTTTTCTAGGTTTTTCTTGTACATCATCATTTGTTGCTCAACTAGAGATCTGCATTTCTCTGGATCATTCTCATTCTGCTGCATGTTCTCCTCAAACTCTTTTCTCTTCTCGCTCAGGTGCCTCAACGTCCTTCTCAATTGCAAAATCCAGGCTGCCGCCTTTTTTAACTTATGCCAACTGGAGTAATATTCAAAGAGCTGATTCAGTGGATCTGTGCACTCGTTTGAGTTTGTGCATGTCACTGCAGCGGATGTCTTCACCTCAACATCTTCTTCAGTCAGGGAAGGCCACTGTTCAGGTTGTTTCGGCCATTCAACTTCTTTTCGCAGGAAACTAGGCCCCTGAAACCAGCTCTTACTTTCCATGAAGCTCTGGATCTTCAAACCTCTGGAAGCCTGATCCGCTGGGTTTTGTGAGGTGTTGACATACTTCCACTGAGAAGAGGTAGTTGCTTCTCTAATGAAAGAGACACGGTTGGCTACAAATGTCTTGAAACGAAGGGCATTGTTTACAATGTACTTTAGTACTGTTGTACTATCCGTCCAGAAGACCGACTCCAACAGGGGAACTTCAAGTTCTTCTTTCAACATCCGATCAATCTTGACTGCAACCATTGCTGCTGTCAACTCCATTCTTGGGATCGTGATCTGTTTGAGTGGAGCGACTCTGGACTTTCCCATCAAGAATGATACATGTTTCTCACCCCGGTCATTTGTCAGCAAGAGATACGACACAACGCCATATCCATCTTGACTAGCGTCCGAGAAATTGTGAATTTGAGCAGCATTTGTGGGTCCAAATTCAGGGGGTTTGAAACATCTGTTCAGACGGAGTTCTGAAAGCTTGTCTAAGTCTGTCAACCACTTCATCCATGTCCGACATTCCTTTTCATGGATCTCTTCGTCCCAACCTTTTTTCTTTTGACAGAGATCTCTTAAAATGAGCTTGATGGGTAGTAGGAGTGGTGCCAAAAAACCCATTGGGTCATACACCGAACTGACTACAGATAAAATACCCCGTCTTGTGCATGGCTTGTCTGGCAGATTTATTTTGTACCTGAAGCTGTCAGAACTTGTGCACCACTGCATACCTAATGCCCGCTCCACTGGTAACTCATCATGCTCTAACATGAGATCTTTGACTTTAGTTGCTCGTTCGTGGTCAGGAATGGAACCCAGCAGGGCTCTGCTGTTGCTGACCCACTTGGTTAAATGGAAACCACCACTGGCGCACAACGTCATCAGCTCCCTCACAAGAGCAATGGCTTCATCTTCTGTGGCTACTGACTTCAAACAGTCATCCACATAGAAGTTTTTGAGGACTGTCTGTGTGGCTTCTGGGGTACTCTTTGATGCTGCATCTTCCGCTGTTCTTCTTAATGCATAAGACGCACAACTAGGAGATGATGTAGCACCGAACAAATGCACACACATTCTATACTCTTCTGCTTCCACATTCAGATTACCACCTGGCCACCAGAGAAAGCGTAACATATCCGCGTCAGTGTCTGGAATCCGCACCTGGTAAAACATGGACTCTATATCTGCCATCATGGCTACAGACTCCTGTCTGAATCTCAACAATACTCCGATGAGGGTGTTAGTTAAGTCAGGCCCTTGCAACAACTGGTCATTTAGCGACACACCTTGGTAAGTTGCCGCACAGTCAAAGACGACTCTGAGTTTCCTCTTTTTTGGATGGTAAACCCCGTGGTGTGGAATGAACCATACTCTTCCATCACTGCGAATCAACTGTTCTTTTGGAATCCTTACAGCGTAGCCCTTTTTCAGTATGTTGTCCATAAAAACCTTGTACTCTTGAAAGAAACCTGCATTCCTACTGAACTTCCTCTTCAAAGAGTTAAGCCTCTGTTCAGCAATACCACGGTTGCATGGCATCTTCACCTGGTCATCCTTCAAAGGCAACTTAATGCAGAAGTGACCATCCACAAGCTGAGCTGATGTTGTCACCGTATGCATGAACTGTTTGTCATGTTGCGACTGTTCTCGCCTGTCGTCGCATCTTCTTTCTGGAAAATCTGCATTGTAGTGCTTCATCAGCATGTCTTCGACGCTTATAACCGAGATACGATTGACAAGGAAACTTTGTCTGTTGTCATCATCTAATTCCTTTTCTTGGCATCTGCTGATTGGTCCATTGACAACCCAGCCAAGAGCTGTCTTCACAGCATATGGTCCATTGTTCTGGCTATTAATAATCTCCCATGGCTCCATGGCTTTGTACGCATTGACACCGATGAGCAGACCAACTTCTGATTCAAACGTTGGGAGATGGACTCGACTCAGGTAAGACCACTTCTCCAAATCTTTTTTCTGTGGGATGTTGGCCTTTTTTGCAGGTATATCTGGCTGAGTATACACAGTGGGAAGCTGAATGTAATCTTGCTCCTCTAAGCCACATACCTCCAGATCTGTAAGTTCATAGCTATTCACTTTCTGTTCTTGTGATATAGTACGAAGCAGGAGCTCTGTCTTTCTGCCCCTTATATTCAACTTCTTCGCCAACTCTTCAGTGCAGAAAGTCGCTGTACTTCCTTGATCCAGGAAAGCATAGGTCTTGATTATCTTTGTGTCTTTCTTGTGTTTTATCTGCACAGGTACGATGGGAAGAATACACTCACTGTTCCCGGCCCCAGTATGGTCACCTTTTCTGCACCCTGCACACACAAGAGCACTTGTGACTTCACTCGTGCTTTGTGACCTGTCGTCTGCACTGTTGTTCTTTGATGAAGCATCTTCCTTAACAACATGCAGGATAGCTGGGTGCTTGAATGAACAATCTGGACAAGAGGCCTTTTTTTTACAGTCCTTGGACATATGACCTGCTGTCAGACACCCAAAACAAAGGCCGTTCCTTTTCAAGAACTGAATTCTTTCTTTCAGAGGCTGCTCCCGAATCTTGTTGCATACATTTAGTGCATGGTTACTCTGACAGTAAAGACAGGGACTTTGAAATACACTTATTGACTTGGCTGCCAAAGGTTTCTTTTCAGGTTGGCTTTTACTGACATTATTTTCGGTAGCAGACACATTCACAGCAAAGCTACTTCTTTTAGACTCACTTTTTCTAATGCTTGGTTGCCTTTTTGAGCTGTTCCGACTACTTGAAGTGGAGTCCAGGATATCCCCAAACAGCGGGTCATTGGCAACCTTTGCTTGTCGGTACACATATTCCACTAAATCAGGAAACCTGGCTCTTTTTCTTGTTCTTTCTTGAATGTCATAAGCATAACTTCTCCATCTTTCTTTCAGTTTGAATGGAAGTTTGGATAAAATGGACTTCATATTGGTAGGATTGTTCATTTCGTCCATGTAATCCACGTCATTTATTGTGTTACAACATCCAACCAAGAACAAAGCAAAAGCATTCAATCCTTTTCTGTCTTCCGGCCTTATCTGAGGCCATTCCATAGCCTTCTTGATATAAGCTGTAGCAATGGTCATTTCATCTCCATAGTGACGATCAAGCAGTTCTCTGGCTTCTTTATAAGCTCTGTCGGGTTTCATGTGCTCACAGCTCCGAATGAGATCAAGTGGCTCTCCACTCGTGAACTGTTCAAGGTAGTACAGCCGGTCCTGATGACTGTCTGTCTTACTGTCGATAGCATGTTCGAATGCCCTTATAAAAGATCTGTAAGTCAGAGGATCTCCTGTAAATGTGGATATGTCTCTTTGAGGGAGTTGAGACAAATTCTGTTGTTTAATGAGCATCTCAGTGACTTCGTTTTGACGCTGTAACACTTCGTGCAGGCTATCTGTAGAAAAATCAGTGTGATCATGAGGATTAAGATGTGGCGTGCTGCTAACAGCATCAAACCTTGACGATGACTTTCTTCTATCTGAAGCACCAACTTCAGTGGCTGACTTTGGATTGAATGTAAAGGATGTCTTACCAGCTCCATGACGCACGTGATCATCTACCTCGTGTTTTTCTTGTCTACACATCAGGGGTTCAAATCTGGGTCCTGAAGGTAGCTCTGATAAATCACGTTTAAATTCATGAAAATCTTCAAATTCTTCGTACACCTTCAGTTTGGCATCTGAAGCAGCAAGCTCAGTTTCAAGCTCCAACTGCTGTTTTCTAATTCTCAAGCGAGTTTCTTCCTGCTCTATTGCTTCTCTCTTTTTCATTGTTGCAGCTTTTGCTAACAGTGCTTCCCGTTCAGCTTTAATTCTCAGTATTGCAGAAGTAGTACTGGAAGTCCGGCTTACCACGGAGTTAGCTTTGGATACACTATCATGTGGCCTAATATCATCTTCCTCATCTTTCAGGACATCTGCAATCCATTTGTTTGTGTCTTCTATAAACTGCTGAAATTCCGAAAATCGGTTCTCATAAGCATCTTGATCCGCTTTCTTATCATCTTCATCTATTAACTCACACAATTCTTCGTTAATCCGTTCGTACTGTTTTAAGCATCTTTCGAACCGTAGCAATTCTTCATCTTTAATGAAATTAACATTGTGTTCATTTTCCTTCAATTTGGCTAAATCATTCTTCTGTTTGGTTATTTGTGCCAACTTTCCTTTTCGTTCTCCTTTGAGCCTGTGTATTTTCTCCTCTACAGCCTTTTCTGTGGGCTTTGGCGCCCTCTTTTGGTCAACACACGCAGCTGCGCTTTCATCTGCCATGTCACTTTTTAATCTTCACACAAAACTGTCACAATTCTCAGCTTCTAATCTTCTTATAAACACTCGTTTAAAAGAGTCACTGATGTGCAGGATTTATCTATGTAAAGTTCTATTACTTTCAGGATGCAATATCCAGTGAACACTTACTGTCACTTTTAGACGATGGCTAATAGAGTCATGAAGAAAATATCAGACCTGTTCCAGGGAATGTCTCATTTAGCCGACGACTCACTCTCTAGGTAAGCTACCTCTGGCTTTCTTTTGCTGCAACGTAGTTTCTGTCCGTATTGGTCTTTTGTATTTGTTAGCAGCCGCAAGCAGGTTTCCCTCACATCGGCCCGCTGGATTAGTTCGCCGACATCACGAGTGTCTTTTCTTTAGCGATCTTCTAACGCGGCTCTTCTTTCGAACTTTACTCGCTATTTTGACTATGTCGAGCAGTCTTTTGACTTGAATGTGAGCGCAATAAGCCGACTCACTAGCTTAGGACTTCCGAGTTCTTTTGTACTCAACACAAAAAAAGTCAGTGAATAAAAGTCTTGAATCCAAAGTTCTTCGTTTGACTGTTTAATTATAAATCTTAAAGCATAAAAACTTAGGACATTTACTTTTCTTACAAATTAACTTGCAGTTTTGCATAGGTCAAAAGACTGTGTTGCTCAAAAGTCCAGTGGCTTCTGACTGATTCGCGGGGTTCTATTTCTTTCATACTAAATCTAACAGCCAATCAAATTACGTTATGCTACATCACTGGTTAACTGTTTATATTCCAATTTCTACGTTTCATTTGCAACACAGGCTTTATTTCAGATTTTACTAAATAAACTCAAAATATTATTACTTCCATAGAAATGGCTTCTACAGCTCTGTTGACTGACATTCAGCTCAGGTGGAATGATAAAATGATAAAATGCTATAAGAAAAAAAAAACAAAAAAACAAAACTAATTGGCCTAGTGTTGTGAGGAAACTGGATTGATATGGGTTAAGGCGCTCCCAATTGTTCTCATGGACATGAGAATGAGAAAGACATCCAGGGTGAACCTAGCCCATTTGAAATTCTCTTTGGTAGACCACCATTTATGGGAATGAAAGGGAGCAAACGACAGCTGCCATCAACAGAACTGTGTGAGCATGACATGTTGAGTTACTGCAAGGAAATGTCTTCTCTGCTGTCTAATGTCTGTGTGCAGGTGACTTGCATGACATTAAATCTGGTGACTTTGTGGTGGTATAAGACCTGAGGGGAATGAGCTGGAAAGCAAAAAGGTGGCTGGGGCTGTTAAAGGTGCTTCTGATCACCCATACGGCTGTGAAAGAAAGAACCACGTGGATTCATGCCAGCCACTGCAGAAAAGTCCCATCTACACCCCAGGAGGAGGAGCAGATGGAGTAAAGAGATTTGAGGCACATGTCAACAAATGCCAGAGTCCGGTTTAAACACAAAGTGCTTTTACTCACATGAGAATGGCTGTAAAAGAGCCTGAACAAGCAAACAATTAATGGTTTGAATGGGGAGATGGGCTGTGTAATACTGTGTTACCAGTTTTGGCAGGAGGATTGTTACTAGGCCTACCATGCATTTTTCAGATTGTATCCAGCTCAGTACAGAGACTGGGGAAAACTGGTGTCTCCCATTAAATGGTTAAATTTGATATACATCCTAATAACATGTTTTTGAACATGGGTGAAGATGAGCTAACGATAGTAGAAGTTACAGTGAAATGCATTCAATGACTTAATGAGACAATAATTGGTATTGAAAGTATGGGGCATTTAGTTTTGATGATAAGCCTATGATAATGATAATCTATCTATCTATATATATATTCTTTTGCTTGCAAGAAAACCAGGGCCTGTACTCACAAAAACAACCTTAGTATGTTTTCTCTTATTTCACAAATTTAAGAGGGTGATCAATTATATGAAAATCAGAAATGAAGAGTATAAAAGTGATGTGATGACTTAAATTTGCTTTGAGATTTGAAATTGTAAGTGATACTCATGTTTGGTGTCTGTGTAGTGACTGAGGGTCTGACCCATGTCAGGAATGCAATAACACTGAATTTTTTTGTAGACTGTGAATTGTCATTAGAAGTCTTGATGTTTTCTGGTCCCACATTGATTCCATTTATTGAGCAAGACACTGAAGCTTTTTGCACTGTTTTTCCAGAAACAACAGCTTCCAAGAAAACTATATTATTTAAAAATATTTCTCTCTGAATTGGTGGTTTCAGGGTCAGTTTAGCTACAATGGAGTAAGAAAGTAAACATTACTTAATCTGTAAACTTGGATTAATGTGTATATATGTGAACTGCGATCAGTTTGAAGGCGTGTATCTTTGTGTGAATTTGAAATAGAAATCAAAGCATGAACTAGAGAGAGCATACCAATTAAACCATTAGATGACTTACCTTTAGTTTTGCTTTCTGGCGTTGGGGCTGGCAACATATAGGAGAAAGCAGAGAGGACATGAAAAGCAGAAGAAAACTTTTTTTAAGCAAGCAAATAAGATGCTCTTGTAGCTGAGTTTTTTTTTTTTTTTTTTTTTTCTTTTACTTTGGTTCATACAGTTTCTGTTTTATACCGTTTTAGACTCACTATATTTGTAGCCTTGCTGTTCTCAGCTGGTGTAAACACTGAATGGCATCAGACTTTTTTAATAAAAGGAAAACTGCTTGACCTCCACAAAGATTTAACAGCAGGTTCAAAATCCAAGGTTAAACAATCCAAAGACTGTGCTAAAATTTCCATTCAAATGTAAGTCTCCACAAAGAAACAATAACCCAATCTGGTAACACTTTAGAATACTGTTCCATTATTAATGAATAGCTATACATGAACAAATGACCAATGGACTATTAACTTTTTAGTAACTACTATTAACTAACAAGAAACTCTGATTAACAAATCAGTAAGTAATAGCTCACAGTTGAAAGTGGTAGTTCACTATTAGCTAGCAACTACTATTTTTTTTTTTTTTTTTTTTCATATCTCTTAGAGAACTAGTAAAGCATATTATATACTGACTCATAATTCATGTGAATGATGGAAAATGTATAATTAATTCTAGAGTGAAGATCATGGGTAACCCACTAGTAATTGCTGACTCAAGTATTACCAAATCCATCAGAAGAAATTATTAATTATTTGGATCTGATGGATTTCATAAAACTTAATCAGGTTACTTTTTTCAAGTAACTAGTAAAGTAACGTATTACTTTTTAATTTACAAGAAAATATCTGAGTTACTTTCTCAAATAAGTAATGCTAGTTACTTAGTTTTTTTTTTTTTTTTTTGCTATTTATTGATTGAAACCTCTCCTGTGCCCATGTTGAGAGAAATCGGGAGTAAGATGTTACTTTGGTTTTAGAATAAATGTGAACATGCATTAATTACTCACAAAAAAATAATAATAAAAAAAAAAAAATAAATAAATAAATAAAAACAGATTTAGTATTCCTTAAAATTAATAAAAACAGTGAAATGCAACTTAGAATATGACACAAACCTGCAATAATTATCCTTTATGTATTTAATCCCATTTTATTGATCAGTGTCTTGGCTACTGACCTTTGATGATCCAATTCAACCACACTAATAAGCTAAAATTACTCAAGATAAACTAAAATTTGTTGTTCTTTTTTTTTTTTTTTAATTGCTGGAGTGTGTTGAACTTTCTTCTCATGTGTTCTACTGTATACATGTGAATTTACTTTTCCTTCAGGCTTTTGGTGTGTTCATTTGCCAAAAATATAACTTTTTATATTAAAAAAAGCTCTGTCCAGATTTAAAAAGTAACACAATCGTAACACATTACTTTCCACAAAAAAAGTAACTAAGTAACGTAATTAGTTACTTTTTTGTGAGTAATGCAGCATTGTAATGCATTACTTTTAAAAGTAACTTTCCCAACACTGTTCATTAATGACTAAAAGTATTCTAAAGTGTTACCCACACTCTTAATCCAACAGCAACATAAGAGAGACATGAAGTAGCTAATGTAAAATGTTATAATTTTTTTAAAAATGTAACTTACATGGTGGAGCAACAAAAGATTTTACTTTGCCTTGAGAATTTGAGGCTTCGCATTTGTAAATTTCATTAGGATCCCATTCGCTTTTTCTCACGCGCATATGGCTGATTTTGGTATAGTCTCCTTCCGGTCCGAACGCAGGATACTGCACGAAATCACTCAACTCTTTGTCAGCAGGATCCAACCATTTGAATGTAAGCGAGTCCGCAGGTGAGAAACCTCTTGCCAAGCAGCCGATGGTGAGGAACCCATCAGAATCAGAAGTACACTGAGACATGGCGAAGATTGACTTTGGTGCAGATGGTTGAGCTGTAAAGACATTACATCGTTCTTAGACAATATACACAACATAATGTACATACGCAACACTATAAAGACTTATATGATAGCTAGGCTACATCTCAATTGGAATAACTAGATGGATGAATGAATGAATAAAATATAACAAAAATAAACTAAAATAAAATCGATTATAAAATAACGCAAAATAAAACAAAATGATGGAGATTAACTGGTTTTACGTGAGAAGAAAGACGCCGTTTAATATGTACCGGACATCTAACACATTACCAGAAAACAGCTTACTTCTGCATTGAAAAATAAGGTGGATAGTTTTAGACGCCAAATGCCGCGTTTGACCAAATAATCAAGTATTTCGATGAACCGCATAATAAAACACAAAATTAGGTGAATTAAGTGAAGTGAAATAGATTTTTTTTAGTTTTTCCTTGGATGCTGTAATAAATAAAGTGGTATATATCTAAACTAATTTATTACTGGAATTTTTGACTGCAGAATTACTTTTCAGTTAAAATCAGTCAGTTCACATAAGGTAAGTTAAAACAAACAAATGTAACACTTTATTATAGGAACCAGTTCTCACTATTAACTAGTTCCTTATTATTAGCATGCTTATTATTTAAAGCACATATTCTGCATGATCATATTCTACATCCATAACACCCGATTAACTTAACAAGTAGCCTACATTAATAACTATTAATAGCCTAAGCAAGTTTGGAGTTTTTTGAGGCGAAAGTGGTTGTTAATGGTTTGTCAATTGGACCTTAAAAGAAAGTGTGAACCAAACAAACATATTAAAACAATTCCAACATTCGAGAATTTAAAATAATAGCTTTATTGTAACTTTGAACTTTGGAATATTTCGAAAAGTGCTAATTAGTTTAATTCAATTTGTAATTGCAAATATTTAATAAATAGCCAGTATTGACCCAAGATCTACGCCGGCTATTTACTTATTTATTTATTTATTTATTTAGAACAGCTACATTGTATTTTCTTAGTAACAGCGGAATTCAATTGACTATTTTAAAATATAACACGTGGCCATATCAGTGTAAAAAGTTTAAACGCACAAGACACGTTGCAGTCTAGTTATTTAGTCATATTTAGCTGTTTTCAGTTTTTAATATTAAGACAACACTTGCGAGAAGAATAAACAGTGAAAGTAGCCGTTTAACAGTTACCACTGCTATTGATTTTTGTTCGTTTTTAGCAACTATACAATAAAACAATTTTACAAAATTATGTAGTCTTTTAGATTTTCTAATGAAATAACCATTCATTCGAAAACAATTAATCTAAAACTCCTAAGATATAATAAGAAAACGTAAATAATAACACATACATGTGACATTTTGTCTTATTTTACGATAACCGTCCTTGCAATTAATAATAAAATCTTACTGTTTGTTGCGGTGACTTTGGTGCCGCTTCCCCAGTAGTCGAAAGCCCAGTTACACAATATTCTTTTAATGTTACAGCGCAGTATAAAAAATGCAGCGCTGAGACTGTTAAATGACCTGCAGCCGATTTGTTGTTTTATCTGAATGTGTGTACACATCAAATGATTTAAAATGCAATTATTTATAATTAATGTGAATCTTTGCGTTTCTAACAAAACTAAAGACATGTCCCGACTTTAATTGTAGTAATCGTAGAATAAGTAAATCACCATTTCAGTGTTGCCTAAATATAAAAACAACGTTTCGACAAATTGGCCTACCTGTCACAATTTTTCGTACTTAAATCAGATTTTGTTTTAGTAGGGTTTTTCTTACCTGACGAGACAGTGACCATGGTTCCTTTCCCCCAGTAGTCAAAAGCATTGTCACACTGACAGTTTTACCCATGGATATTGTACAAAAATAGGCTATTATGTACGCTCGTATGACAAGTCATTTTAATTTATCTGAACCCACAAATTTGAGTATTTATCCTTTTGATTCAGTCTAAGGTTTATTCTTGCAAAATGGACAAGCGGTCTGTACATTTAGTTTTACTTTTATATTTCAAATATATGACAACCTTTATGAAAAACTTAAATTTTACTTCTTACCAGATGTCACTGTGACCGACGTGCCTTTCCCCCAGTAGTCAAAGGCAGCGTAGTCACAGTGATACTTTTAATTTCATCAGTGCACAAAAATAATAATGATTTTTTATTTATTTATTTATTTTTTATATATCAGGAATAGCTACAATCCTGTTTATTGCATAAATAAATGCAGCACTGTTCATTATCTTTTTTTTTTTTTTTTTTTTTTTTCCTTCAGTGGACTAAAAAGTCTGTTAATAAACATGCAGTTTTTGTTGTTTGGCTCGTATAGGCTACCTCAGGGGCGTAGCATCTGGGTATACAGGGCAGGTTCACATGGGCCCAAGCAGATTGGGGGCCTGCCGAGCCGATGTTTGTTAAATTCAAACTTTTGTTTTTTTAGGTAATAACCAAGCAGCCAGCCGCAATGAGCTGAGCATATGTTTGATCAATTTATCTTTCTGGAATCAACACGACTTGCCTAAAATAAAACACTTGATACACTTCACAATATTAATTTAAACATTTAACCTAGATAAATGTGCGCTGTTAGACGCATATCCAATCTTTTGTTCGGAGAGTGTAAGCTAAAGAGCGCTTGACAAGGAAGTGCCAGCGCGATCACTTGCATTTTTTTTCTTAATAACAAAATATGCCATAATTTTTGAAACGGTGACTTTGGTTCCTTTCCCCCAGTAGTCGAAGTAGACACAGTGACTGGTGCATTTGATGTTCTAACCAAAAACCCACAAGAAGAACGCACTCTTTAACCTCCAGTGTAGGTCAGAAATATGCAGACCCTGACAGCATTTTTTTAGTAGGGCTAGGCAAGGCAAGTTTATTTATATAGCACATTTCATACACAGTGCTTTACTTTTATTATTTTAAGTAATTAAAATAATCATACAAATAATCAAAACAACAAAATATACATATACATTTTGAATAAATGAATGAATAAACATTTTAAAATGATAAAAAAAAAAAGATTATTTAAAACTAATTAAAACAGTTTTGAGTGATATCTAACTGACTTGATTCTAATTATATCTGCAATGTATTGAGGTCTTAGGCCACTGAGTGATTTATAAACAAGTAATAATACTTTAAAATCAATTGAGAGCCAGTGTAAACACCTGAGGACAGGTGTGATATGCTCAGATTTTCTGTCATAATCTTGGCAGCAGCACTCTGTATGAGGTGTCTAAAGGTCTTTTTGGGAAGACCGGTGAGGAGATTATTACAATAGTCCACCCTGCTGGTGATAAAGGCATGAACAAGTTTCTCCAAGTCTTGACTGGAAGCATTACATCTAATTCTCACAATGTTTTTGAGATGATAATATGTTGATTTGGTTATTACATTTACATGACTATTAAAACTAAGGTCTGACTCCAGAATCACACCAAGATTCTTGACTTGATTTTTTGTTGTTTGTCCCCTAGAGTCAAGGTATGCTTTCACCTTGAGAAATTCATCTTTGCTTTCAAATGCAATGACTTCAGTTTTCTCTTTGTTTAACTGAAGACTGTTAAGACCTAAACCATTTGAGGATGATCCCAGAAAGCTCTCCAGTTTTCCAGTCTCTCTAGAGTTATGATCGACAGTGTCAAATGCAGCACTGAGATTGAATAGCAACACTTATATTTTGCCAGGATGAGTATTTCAGTGAATATCATTTATTATCTTTATGAGCACTGTATCACTGTATCTGAAACCAGACTGAAGTTTTTCCAGGTATCCATTTGAGTTTAAGAAGTTGTTCAGCTGATAGAAAACAACCTTTTCAATGATCTTGCCTATAAAAGGAAGATTTTATATTGGTCTAGAATTACTCAGTATGGTGTTATCAAGATTGATCTTTTTTTCAGGAGGGGCTTAACAACTACAGTTTTCAGGGAATTTGGATTTACCCCTTCAAAGAGATCTGCTTCTAAACACACTTGAAAAAAAAAGTGTGAGATGTGTGTCAAGGCAGCAGGTTGACATTTCAAGGTGCTATACTCTTTCTTTAGGATAGTAGTAACCTTAACCAAACTCTTTCTGCATCCCAGTTCACCTAAGTGGTGATATTTACTAATAATTAAACAAATAAGGGTTTGAGAAGAATGCTAACCCAAATAGCTAGTGTTATTAGTGCTATTACATATAATCTTGTAATGGCAAATAGTCATACTTCTCATAGCATAGAGCTATTATTACGTTTTGCATCATTGTCATATAGCATATAGGGTAAGATGGAATAAAATGAGTGTTTGAGATTAAATGATTTAATTTTGTTTCTTTAGACATTCTCTCTCTCTCTCTCTCTCTCTCTCTCTCTCTCTCTCTCTAGATCTGTCTATCTCTCTATCTATCTATCTATCTATCTATCTTTCTATTACTACTCTCAATATTGTCAACAGTAATACAAATTACATAAAAAAAAAAAAATTCTTCATTGCAAAATTTAAGTGTCTTATTTTGCACACCGCTTATGGATTTATCATTTTTGCAATATCTGATATTTCATCATTTCAAATATACCTTTACAACAGTGTAGTTTTTATCATTTTATATTTAGGTTTGTGGGATAATAATATAATCATGTATATGTTCACTGGCCCATTCCCTGATTGAGCCCAGTTTAGACTTGTTTTATCATTAGTTCTGTGTATTTACATCAGGGGTGCAAAACTCAGTTTCTGGAGTGCCACAGCCCTGCAGAGATTAGCTTCAACCCTAATTAAATACACCCAATCTGGCTAATCAAGCCCTTCAGGCTTATTTGAAAACTACATGCTACAGTTTGTGTGTTGGGGTAGGGTTGGAACTAAACTCTGCAGGCTGTTACACTTTTTTGCACCTGAGCATCTACATGGTGATTTCTTTAACATACTCTATCACTGTCCATTATTAAATCAAGTTGTAATTTTATAAATCATAATGTATGAATAATATTTTTTCTTATGTGCACATTAAAGTTCCAGTTCAAGTCCAAATTTGCTTGCAGAATACATTTTAAGCAAAGTAAATATTAAATGTTTGATGCATTTTTTATATAAATATTAGTGAGCATCTAGAGAGAGAGAGAGAGAAAAAAAACAGTTCAGTTATTTTAACAGTTCAGTCAAGAGGTTTGTCACTCAGAGGTTTGTTTTTGACTGTATCAATAAGAAACACCTGCATTTGGTTGGAAGTATCTGTCTGAGCTGTTAAAATTATATTAGATAAACAGTCCACAGTTTACAGTTTTTCTCGATTGTTAGAACACTATAACCAGTCTTTTGAACTAAAATTTCAAAACCATAATACCATTTTTAAAAAGCTACAAAAATGCTTCTTGTGCGCAGAGAACACAAAAATAACGCACCTGTGGTACTCCCGATAATGGTGCCTATAATGACGAGGGGGAGAGGCATTGTTGAATCAATTCATTATTTTTGTGTTCTTTGCGCACATTCTTGTAGTTTTGAAAAATTACGTTTAGACCACTGATGTGACATGGACTGTTTTAACGACATCCTCACTACCTTTCTGTGCCTTGACCGTGGTAGTACCCTTGCTGTCTATGGAGGGCCAGAGAGCCCTCGGATTTCATCAAACATATTTTAACTTGTGTTCTGAAGATGAGCAAAGGTTTTAAAAGACATGAGGGTGAGTAATAAATTAATTAATTTTCATTTTTTGGTGAACTATCCCTTATAATACATGCAGCAAATTACACAAAATTGTCACAGTGTACAAAAAAGTGCATCTTCATATCATATTCCCCTTAACACTGTTGTACATTGTTGCTATTTAATGTCTGTTATAAAGACCTTCATTTCCCTTTGTGTGTGTGTGTGTGTGTGCGCGTGTGTTTCTGTGATATATCAGGGCACAAATTTGTTCAATGACATGGGTATGACATAGGTATTACAAGGAAAAAAATGAAATATGAGGACATTCTGGGTGTCCCCATAATTCAAAAGGCTTATAAAACATACAGAATGTTTTTTGTAAGAAAGTAAAAATGTGCAGTTTCCTGTGAGGGCTAGGTTTAGGTGTAGGGCAATAGAAAATATGATTTGTACAGTATAAAAACAATAGAAATCTATGGAAAGTCCCCACAATTCACAAAAACAAACTTCTCTTTGTGTGTGTGTGTTTAGTTAAGCAGATGGCTACAGATGACAGTAATTTGCGCCATAGTGTAGTGCAGTCTATGTTGTCATATAATTTTTTTTATTTATTTTATTATTATTTTTTTTAGTTTCATTATTTGAAAAAATGATGATATAGAGAAAAATATGCAATAAAAGTGTGTTTTTTTCTGTAACAACATGCACTGGGCACTGTGCTTTCCATTTTTTGATGTGAATTTAGTTTGAACACTTGAGTTTGTGTTTAAGGTTTTGAGAAAATGAGTGATGGTTTCAAAAATTGTGTTTTAGCATTTCAGAAAAACTGTATTTGCAAAAGATTTGAAATAATTTCCACATATCTGTATTTATTTTTCAGTTTTTGTTTGTTTTAACAGCAATATCTGGCAACACTCATCGCCGACACTAACACGTACAGTAATCAAAAAAGTCCATGGACAGGTTATTCAGATTATCTACATTTCTGTCTCCTTTAAAGTGTTTATAGTGTATGGTTGTGTATGTAGTGTATGTATACATATCAGTAAGAAGGTGTTCAGTCTTGATCCTCGGGGGCCACAGTCCTGGAGAGTTTATATCTAAAACAGTGGTTCTCAACCACGTTCCTGGAGGCCCCCCAACACCACACATTTTGCATCTCTCCTTTGTCTGGCAACCTCATTTCAGTTCTTGGAATCTCTACTAATGAGCTGATGATCTGAATCAGGTGTGTTTGATTAAGGAGATATGGAAAACATGCAGTGCTGGGGCTCCTCCAGGAACGTGGCTGGGAACCACTGATCTAAAACATTGTGGGATGGGGATCCTGATGACCAGATTTGAGAAACACTGATGGGTCTTTTTATATAAATTATAAAATAAAGCTAATTATTTCATTGAAAATAAAATGGAACATATTACAGTTTTTCTCAATTGTTTAAACACATTTCTTGAAATTATGCCTCTTTTCTGCGAAACTCTAAACACAAATCTGTAACTTCTAACTCAATTCCTCGAACTTACAATACTCAGGTCAAAATGAAGCTCTCCACTCAAAACAACTCAATCTTGCTGAAAAAAAAACAACAACTAACTTTGCTCTCAGACATGACACACAAACCCTCTAAAACACACACACTACAACACAGTTTTACACACTGATGAGATCAATTCAAAACAATACTACGAAAACTGGTAATAAGTGTTGCTTGGGAAAAAAAAAAATAAAAAATAAAAAAAAATCACATGACAAACACAACAAATGTATGCATTTGCAAGTGTTTTAATCCTTAACTTATTGTACTGTAGAGTACAGTACAAAACAACAACAAAAATAATTATTCTGCCCCAGTATCCTGTCTTTGGTCTTCGAAATTACACATTACTGTATGCGGGATATTGATTGAAAAAGACTGCATAGGATTCACAGTTACACTTTTACTAGTGGTCTAACAAAAAATATATAAAGATAAAAAAAAAAAAAAAAAAAAAAAAAGAAAAGAAACTTACAAAGTCATTGTGAAATAGAAAAGAAAAAGAAACATGGGCAAAGGCGAAAATAAAAATTAGAAAGTGCATTGTCAGAATTTGTAACTCTTGTGTTGTCCTCTGTCTATATATGCTTTCCAATTGAAGGTTCATGAGATGTTGAGATGTACCTTTGAGCTGTTTCAGAGAACTGCTTTATCATTAGTTGATCTGTAGGCTCTACATTAGTGAAAGTCAATGTTCACTTGAACAATTCATGGCAAATTTACAAAAAGTCTAATAGAAATGTGTAGAATATGCTTCACAGTTTATGACCAGTTTATGATCAAAAATGTAGCATTTACTGCAAAGACATATACAATGATGTTTTGAGGGGTAAGACTATAGCAACATGACAATAGGAACTGATAATGTAGGAAACCACAGACGAATCAGTTGCATGAACGTACCAAAGCAAACGTAACTTGTTAAAAAAAATTAGAAACATTTTATGATGTGCACAAGTGACTGATGTGGAGGTTGAACGAGTAGTTTAGAGAATTTCATTTCTGATCTGAGAAATGCACCAAACTGTAAGCTGACTTTGGCCCCTTTATCTCCTTCTAAGATTCTGATTGGTGTGTGATAAATTTTGACACCTAGTGTTTCCACTTCGGTAAATGTGTGCTGATTGAGCTCAATCTTTGCTGACTTGAGTGAACAATATTGAATGCTAGTGCTTTCTAAATGACCACATGGTGTAAGCACTGAGAAATGTAGGGATTTGTGTGTAGAGTTTTGCAGTAACAATCACCAAATCTGACTCATGTGTTAAAGCAGGGGAATAGTGTTTATAGTTCAGGGAAATGGGTGTGCTTTTTGAAAAATGGCATTATGGTTCTGAAATTTTAGTTCAAAAGACTGGTTATAGTGTTTTAGCATTTGAGAAACACTGTAACAATCTAAAGCATTAAATAGGGTCAAGGATGTAAAGATAGTATGATTAAAATGCATAAAAAATAACACAAACTAAACGTATCAAAAATCAAAGTTAACATGACTGAATTATGTTGGGATAACTTATTCAGGCTAATACTTAATTAAAAACCATCTTATTAAAAAAAATCCTTTTTTTTAAAACCACCTGACTAGGAAAGGATTCTGTGCATCCAAACAAAGTATGCAGAACCAATGGCCAGAATTCAGTTGATTAAATCAATAACAACAACAACAACAAAAGTCCATGTTTTATGGGGGTTTATGACACTCCATGCACAGTGATACTTTCTTCCTCAACTCGTGAAGCAACTGGCTTTACATCAACTTTTGATGGACACAGACCATTTTCCTTTCTGCTCCAAGTTCATGTAGAGCAATTCAAATATTACAGTTTTTCTCGATTGCTAAAACACTATAACCAATCTTTCGAACTAAAATTTCAAAACCATAATGCCATTTTTCAAAAAGCACACCCATTTCCCTAAACTATAAACACCATTCCCCTGCTTTAACACATGAGTCAGATTTGGTGATTGTTACTTCAAAACTCTACACACAAATCCCTACATTTCTCAGTGCTTACACCATGTGGTCATTGAGAAAGCACTAGCATTCAATACTGTTCACTCAAGTCTGCAAAGTTTGAGCTCAATTAACACACAATTACCCAAGTGGAAACACTAGGAGTCAAAATTTATCACACACCAATCAGAATCTTCGATGGAGATAAAAGGGCCAAAGTCAGCTTACAGTTTGGTGCATTTCTCAGATCAGAAATGAAATTCTCAAAACTACTTGTTCAGCCTCCACATCATCTAGTCACTTGTGCACATCATAAAATGTTTCTAATTTTTTTTAACAAGTTGCGTTTGCTTTGGCACATTCATGCAACTGATTTTGCAACTGATTTGTCTGCGGTTTCCTACATCATTGTCATCATTGTCATCATTGTTCCTATTGTCATGTTGCTCAAAATGTATTACATGTATATAGTTCTCTGTGCTATAGTCTTACCCCTCAAAACATCAAGTCATTAGCTCATTGTATATGTCTTTACAGTAAATGCAAAATTTTTGATCTAGCTGTCTTAAACTGTGAAGCATATTCTACACATTTCTATTAGACTTTTTGTAAATTTGCCATGAATTGTTCAAATGAATATGAATATTCACTAATGTAGAGCCTACAGATCAACCAATGATAAAGCAGTTCTCTGAAACAGCTCAAAGGTACATCTCAACATCTCATGAACCTTCAATTGGAAAGCATAAATAGACAGAGGAAAACAAATTCTGACAATGCACTTTCTAATTTATTTTTCCACCTTTGCCCATATTTCTTTTTCTTTTCTATTTCGCAATGACTTTGTAATGTATTTTTATTTTATTCATTTATTTTTTTTATCTTGATATTATTTTTTTTTTTTGTCAAACCACTAGTAAAAGTGTAACTGTGAATCCTATGCAGTCTTTTTCAATCAATATCCCGCATACAGTAATGTGTAATTTCGAAGAGGAAGAGGTGAAAGAGGAAGAGGAGAAGAAGGAGGAGGATGACGACAACAACATGGAAGAGAAATAGGAAGGGCAAGAAAACAAGCAGTCTCATATATTTTATCAGGCGTGCAAGAGGATTTTACCCCCGCTGCCTGTCCAGGGCCAACTTAGTCTGTGATGTTGAGGAGGTTTTTTGGCCTGTCCCAGACCAAAGACAGGATGCTGGGGCAGAATAATTATTTTTGTTGTTGTTTGCTATTTTGTGCTGTACTCTACAGTACAATAAATTATGGATTAAAACATATGCAAATGCATACATTTGTTATGTTCGTCATGTGATTTTTTTTTTTTTTTCCCCAAGCAACACTTATTACCAGTTTTCGTAGTATTGTTTTGAATTGATCTCATCAGTGTGTAAAACTGTGTTGTAGTGTGTGTGTTTTAGAGGGTTTGTGTGTCATGTCTGAGAGCAAAGTTGTTGTTTTTTTTTCAGCAAGATTGAGCTGTTTTGAGTGGAGAGCTTCATTTTGACCTGAATATAGTAAGTTTGGGGAATTGAGTTAGAAGCTGTAAAAGTAAAACTGTAAAAGGTGTATTTTAGCTGTCATAAATTAACCTAGAGCTCTGAAAAATGTTGGGAACCAAACAGGTTGATGGTATCCATTGGCTTTTATTGTTATACTGTTTTATTGTTATGATTCATAATTTGGATGATATGATTGAAGTTTACATAAATGGGCATGTATGACCTTTATGGTGAGACAGTTTTTTTTTTTTTTTTTTCATTTTAGGGACATCTGGAAAATATATATGTAGCCTTATAGTTTGCATAGATATATTATATTTACATATTTGGAATAAGCCTTATAACTGTAAAATAAACCATGGTATAGTATTAATAAAATAAGCATTTAATGCTGTTGCAGGCTTCCATTTTAAATTTGAACATTTCAACCTTTCTAAGAATTGCTAGTCATCAACATGAACACAATTTCACTTTAGCAGGTGTGAGAAAAAAGGGGAAGAAAGAGAAACCTGAATACATGATCTCGAATAGATCTAATTTTGGCATTCTAAAATTCCTTTGAGAAAACCTAGTAAACTTAGTAAAATTATTGCAACACTCTGAATTCTCAGCATGTTTCCAGTGGCATAATTTTGAAAAGAAAAAGTGTTTTATTGAGCAATATCAGTGATGGCTACATTTTAAGAGGATGTTGTTACAACTGAATCAGATCACAGAATGAACAATGATTAAATAAATATACATTTTACAGCATGGCAATTTGTTTTTAAATTGTTTGTAACTCTTCAAGCTTGTTAGAAGCCGCACATGGGTGCTCAACTTGTTAGAGGTTGTATATTTGAGTGCTCAGCAGTTTGCAGCTGCTGAATGTGAGATGTGCAGCTGCACTGGTGGATCCCCAGAGATTAAATATTTCAATACAACAAACAGAAACAGAGAGAAAAACACACAATGTGATGAGAAACATACTGCACCTAGGACCCTGTGTTTATGGACTCCATTTCAATAGTTAAATTAAAGTTTATTCATCAAAAAGCTTGTCTTGAAGTCATTTATTAAATCTATTAAACAACAAACAACAACAAAAAAAATAAATAAATAAATAAATAAATACATTTTTAGGGCCATCTGCGCCATCGATTATCACAGATCTTCCACAGAATTATCTATTTCTATTTATTCCAATTTAATGACTGGTTCCGTCCACATTTTCGGCATTGTGTAGGCTAAATCATAGGTATATGTGAGTTGTGTGCATTTTGAATTAGTCTTAATTTTTGAACAACTAAAAGAATTATCATATGAAATCTCTAAATAACCGATCTCTTTTGTTTTGAAAATGAAAATCATTAATTTCACACTGTTTCAGACATTCAGTTTGAAGGTTCTTGAAATATAATAAATCTAGACTGAGGTTACTATCGGAAAGAGATGTGATTGTACAAGTAATGTAGAATGGCCTAATTGCTTATTAACTTCACTTGCATCATAAATAGCTGGACTGCACTGAAGTAGGTTTGGGCTACTCACTGTAAAAACATAACCTTTTAATTCTGATTTATCTCAAAAAAGGGAGCTATTTTATTGTAATAATTATACACAATACAAAATGCAGGCATTGACATAATTTAATACATCATGAAACAAAACAAAACAAAACAAAACAAAACAAAACAAAAAAAACAAAAACAAAAACAAAACAAAAACAAACAAACAAAACAAATAAAGCCTAAAATGAAACAATCAAAAAGTGTCATTTTCAAAGTAATTTGGTGATGTAAAGATAGCCTACGGAAACATGAAAATACTTTTGTACTTTGACTTCACAAAACAACCTAAAAATGAGGCATAGCTGCTATACAATATGTGGAAACTACTAAAACAACAAAGATTCTTGTAAAGAGCCACTTGCCTCCATTTCCCCTGTAGTTGAAGTATCACAGGGCTAGAACTGGTGCCTAGTCCTTCACCCAACAGTTGAATATATTAGCACAGGGCAATTTATGTAGTTTCAACATCTTAGTAAGCCTACATGTTTTTTAGACAGACTTACTAGACAGCCAAAGACAGAGCAAGAAGAAGAAAAAAGAAAAAAGAAGAATATAGTTATTTTCCTTTTTTATTTTAAAACAGATTAGACTAACATTTATTTACAGTCACAAAAAAAAAAAAAAGGCCTTGGAGTCTTAACATGTTCTTTTAATAAATCATCACTGCTTCACCTAGGGGAAAAATATGTATATTTAGTTAAAAACACATTAAAGACATAACACAATCTTAATTGAGGCATGTTTATAACTGTAACAATATGGATAATACAGTCAAGTAAAAGAGTTCAAAAGTCATCATTTTGTTTAAAATTATCTGTACATTATGAAGTGATATTTAGATTACTTTGAAGAAGCTGAGCACAGCGCTGTAGGTCAGAGAAAAGAGGAAGAGGAAGATGAATGAGGTGGCAGTGGACCAGAGACTACTGAACTCATCCTCCTCCAGAACATCTTTATTGCAGTCCAGAGCAAAACCATTCTCTGGCTCAGGGGGCTCATCTGAAAAAGAAGAAACACATGTACAGGACACATATGTATGGTAAGCACATGGTGCAACACATATGGAAACAAATCATACATCCTGAATTTAATGTCCAGTATTATTAGACTTATAGTTAGTAACACTTAAGCACAACAGCTTTTCAGTATGTACTCACATACATTTATTTGCACACACAACTGAGTGTACACTGAAGAAACAAACGTATAGCATTGTCCTGTCTGTTACTGATATACTAATAAAATACTGATATACTAATAAAACAGACACACATAAAATATCTTACATCCCTACAACAAAATCTGATTTATTGGTTGAAATGTGGCTTTGCTAAGTGCAGAGACACACAAATATTCTAATTTCTCTAAATGTTGATAAAAACAGGACCAGAAAGTGGCGCATGCAAGGTTTCTGAATATAAGAACCATATGAGAGCTAGAGTAAATCATGCTCATAAATCATATTCTAAAACAACATAAAAAAATTACAAACCAAAATGAGTCATTTTTGATTTGAATCATGTCTTAAACAGTATCAAAATATAAAATACTACAGGCAGTACAGTAAACACAAGACAAAACATAAATGTGCACTATGATATTATGTTGACTACGATTTCATGTAATTGTATTTATTTGCATGCAACATCAATCTAAACATTTTTAATTGTAATTTGAATTCAATGTATGACCCATGCAGTAAAGCAATACAAACATACTGACAGATATATGCACAGACAACATCAAATATGCTGTACACAATCTGACAGGAGAACAACAGGACAAAAACACTGGAACACTGAACAACAGATAAACGATAGTTTGGAAATGCTTTCATGTTAGTAACATGAAAATTCTTGCTGTTTACTTTGGCTTGTTGATACTTGTAATGGAGATTCTGTATTATTCATGTTGGCATGTTTGACTGCGCAGGTGATGGTTCTGTGATCTTCAGGCTCTTGTTTTGTCATTGTTAGGATGCTGAGAACAGAAAAGGACTTCTCTTGATAGATGCGAGCACTGGTTCTGCCCTCTATGTATGGCTCTTCATCCACTTTCCACATTATATAGACATCACCGAGTTTAGGACTGGTGACTTCACACACATGAGAGACAGGATCTTTGATACTATCAGGTTTGTAAATGGTAACATTGGGTTTCTTTCCATCTGAATTGGAGGAAATGATAAAGGTTCATTAAACACACAATAATAAATAACAATAGTGTATTATGGTAGTCTATGCTTTTTGACAGTGGAAAATATTCAAACAACATTATTTCCAACCTTTCAGCATCTATAATGCACATAGAGACAATTATTTGAAAGTTTTACACTGACTTACCTCCTTTATCAAAACGGATCTCCTGCTTGATGTCTCTGTTATTATTTGTGTCACGGATGGTGCAGGTGACCATTTCACCATCAAACCATTTCTTTGTTTCAATGGTGACATTGTGAATTTTTATAAACAGTGAAGTGTTGGTAGAGAAGACAATATCTCCTGGTGTGATATTTTCACTGTTTACAGGAACATCCCTCACCTTGCATGACACCGAAGCTTCTTTCACTGTTTTTTGTGCATCTCCAGAAACAACAGCTTCCAAGACAACTGCATTATTAACAAACAGTTCTCTCTCATTGGGTGATTTAAGTGTCAGTGTAAATTTAGCTGTAAGGGAGTAAGAAAATAAGTAAAATTGAATGATCTAATCCACATTCATGCAGTAGTGATAGCAGTAGTAGTATAAATTTTTATGTCAGCATCTGAGGGTATCTTCATGGCAAATTTAGACAAAAAAATGCACAAAAACTTCAAGTATACATAAAATGACATACGAGACATAAACAAAAAGCTTTGGAGAACATACAAGTGAACAAAAGATCAACATAACTAGATAAAAAAAGTTTGTCAAGACAAACTGTAAGTTGGCTTGAGAAAGCCGGACCAGAAAGTTTTAAAATGTTTGAAGAGTTTAAAAAGTTTGAAAAGTTTAAGAAGTTTAAGAAGTTTTAAAAAGTTTTAAAATGTTTTAAGTTTGGACGGTTTTCAGTCTGAAATAGTTCGAAATTTTAAATTTTGAGTTCAGTCTGTCGGATAGATAGATAGACAGATAGATAGATAGATGCTAGCATGTTTCTAGCATGATTAGCAAGTTGTTAGCATGTTTCTAACATGATTAGCAAGTTGTAAGCATGTTGTTAACATGTTTCTAGCATGATTAGCAAGTTACTAGCATGCTACTAGCATTATTAGCAAGTTACTAGCATGTTGCTAGCATGATTTTAACATGATTAGCATGTTGTTAGCATGTTACTAGCATGATTAGCAAGTTATTAGCATGTTGCTAGCATGATTTTAACATTGGCTGCGTCCGAAAGCTCTAAAATGCTGCCTTCGGAGGCAGCATTCCAAGGCAGGAAGGCATCAAGGCACGTCCGAATTCTAATTCTGCTTCACTTCCTGTCTCCGGAGGTACCTTCTTGTGATGGAATTTTGAAGGCAGCATAGATGTATCCTTCGCTGCCTTCGATTTCCCACAATCCTGTGTTTGTGCGTCATATAGGCTATATAAATAAAGATATTCTGGTGAAATTAGACTTGTTACTTTATATAATAGATGAGATCTTGACCATGATATACTTTATGAATCGTAATAGTGTAAAAAGCATAATAAATAATATTGTTTGTAATAATAGTATTTACTAAAATGTTATAAGGGTTCAAATGAGTAGTGAATAAGAATAATATTTACAATATACTACCAATAATAACGAAACAGCCACTAATAACAATGACCTGTTCTGCAATATTACTTGCATTAGTGCTTTTATTTTTTTAAGCAAAAAGTAGCTGCCATTCTCAGTCATCTTCTCCGACGCACAGACCTTTGGTGGGTAATGACACTGAGGTCTTTATGTATTATTAAAGCATTTATATTTAACTGTATAAGATCGTTTTTCTACAAAATCTACAACTTAACCGTTAGGTAACCTAGCAACGGAAGTCTGAAGTCTGTCCGAAACTGTTTCTAGAGTTGCCTTTGCAGCCTTCGAAGTCACTGCCTGATAAGGCAGCGAGGCAGCAAGTCAGCTGACTAGGTTTTCGGACGCAGCCATGATTAGCATATTACTAGCATGATTAACAAGTTACTAGCATGTTGCTAGCATGTTTCTAACATGAGTAACATGTTGTTACTCAAGTAGGTTAACAAGCTACTAGCATGACTCTAGTTGCTAGGCCTGGCTAGTGATAGATAGATAGATAGATAGATAGATGAGTTTGAATGAGTTTGAATGGATTGGAAATACAGTACATAGAAGGGATGTTTGATTGAGTCTTAAGGGATTCCTGGAGTTTTGACAGTTGGAATTTGAATAGTCTTGGGTCATTTGAACATTCCGTCAATGTAAGTCTATGGGATTTTTCCCAGTTTTAATCATCAGTTTTAGGAAAATCGTCCGATCAGTTAGAAAAGATATAGCACACTTGGTCAGATCAGTCTGAAGATCTGGGCTGAGTTTGGAGTTTGTAGAGTTAAAGCTCTAGGACGAGTTAGTGTCGACAGATGAAGAATAATAATAAATTTAAGTAGCATATCAGTAAGTTGGCTTTCTCAAGCCAACTTAATGATAGTCTGGGAGTGCTTATACATTGCAGTAATAACACTTAAATTTTGCCTGCTTACTTTGGCTTGTTGAAGCTTGTAATGGAGATCCTGTATGGTCCATGTTGGCATGTTTGACTGCGCAGGTGATGGTGGCTTTTTCATACTTTTCTTTTGACATTGTTAGGAAACTGAGAACAGACGTGTAGTTATGTTGATGGATGGGAGCACTGGTTGTGCCCTCTATGTAGAGCTCATCACCCACTTTCCACATGATATAGACGTCGCCAAGTTTAGAGCTAGTAACCTCACGCACCAGAGAGACACAATCCTTGTCGATAAGATCAGGTTTGTGAATAAAAACACTTGGTTTTTGTCCATCTGAAGTGGAGAAAATGATAAAGATTGATTAAAATGTCCAAAAAGAAGAATCACACAATAATGAATAACAAAAGTCAATCAAGTCAGTCTAAGCTGAAAAAAGCTCCCCACAGCATTTCAGATGGGCTTGCTTGCTTTTTTTTTTTTTTTTTGCCAGAAAATAAAATTACGTCCAACCTTTCAGGATCTATGAAATTCAAGCTCTGTGAAATGAGTATTAATATACTGAGAGACACAAAGTCAATTATTTAGAAGCTACACTGACTTACCTCCTTTTTTAAAATGGATCTCCTGCTTGACGTCTCTGTTATTATTTGTGTCACGGATGGTGCAGGTGACCATTTCACCATCAAACCATTTCTTTGTATCAATTATGACATTGTGAATTCTTTTAAATTGTGAAGCGTCAGTAGAAAAATCAACATTCCCTGGTGTGATATTTCCACTGGTTACGGTTACATCCTTGACTTTACATGACACTGAAGCATCTTGCACTGTCTTTTTTACATCCCCAGAAACAACAGCTTGCAAGACAACTTTATTATGGACAAATAGTTCTTTCTCATTCGGTGGCTTCAGTGTCAGTGTAACTGCAAGAGAGTAAGAAAGTAAATTTAAATGTTAAATGTTTTCATCCATTTTCATGCAGGACAGTGATAGAGACATTTAAACAGAAAAATGGCCAAAACATCAAAGGTACATCAACTGACAAGAGAGCAACAAGAGAAAAGATCTGGAGAACATACAAGTGAACAAAAGAAAAAGTGACACACACACACACACACACACACACACACACATATATATAAGTTGAAACAACTTTTTTTTTGTTTGTTTGTTTTTTACAGTGCAGTTTGGAGTCTACATCACATCATCTTGAGGATCATATTTCCATTATTGCAACATTCTAAGTGCATCAGATTTACTTCAGTAGCTACAAATTTTTTTCCATAAATTCAGACATTAGTGTTGGGTTTGAGTCCACCTATGTCAAGTCTGAGTCGAGTCCGAATCTTCAACCACTCGAGTCCGAGACGAGTCTAAGTCCAAAATGGGCCGTGTCGGACTCAAGTCCGAGTCCCAAAGGGCCGGGCCGAGTCCGAGTCGAGTCAGAGTCCAAGGAAACACTACTGTTTGTCAGTATCTTAACATTGTTTTAACCCAGAGGTGCCCAAACTCAGTCCTGGAGGGAGGTGTTCTACAGAGTTTAGCTTCAGCCCCAATTAGACACACCTGAACCAGCTAATCAAGCTCTTACTAGGCATACTAGAAACCCCCTGGCATTTGTGTTGAGGCAAGTTGGAGCTAAACCAAGGACCAGGACAGGGCACCCCTGTTTTTAACCTTTACAACTAGAAAAACGCAACGTCAATTGAAATGTAAGAAAAGCAATCCTCTAGTGGATCTTGCCATTTTGATTTTTGATTTCACAACATCTCCTAATTAGTGTCCATGCTCTGCTTAGCAAACTTAAAGTCATGTAACAGAAGTTATGGCTGACTTATGTACTGTGACATATTTCAGAGTGGAACAAGTTTTAGAATGTGATAAATTATAGGGCGGTACTTGACTTTATTCATTCATATAGTAAATGTATAAATTCTAGAGTGAGGGGAAAGGAGTAGGTATCTTGGTGAATGGGAATGGGTGCAGAAAATGCACCTCTTTTATTTCTGATTGTGGCTGTGTGTGTTTTGGGTTTAAGTCACTGAAATCTCACACCTGTTTTATTTTTGAATGCATTTATAGTTACATTTATTACAATAAATTACATTATATAAAGAAAAATTGATGATGTGCCATTGAATTATTAGAAAATCATTAGACCCATTTAAACTATTGCTGCAAAGATGTTAGAAAAATTATTTTTCTTTGAAGCAAGAAACTGCCACCATGTTTAAAAATAATAATTTTAATACAGCAAAATCTATTCAACTAATGTAAGTAAAACATTCTCAAGCTTACTGAAGGCATACGAGCATGTGTGTAGCAATAACAGACGGTCTGAAGAAGCGAAAGAAGCGAAAGAGAACTCGGCATTCGCACACTGACAAAGAGGCGAGTTCTGTGAGCCTGCTTTGAGTGTGTGCGCACATAAACCCGTCGGCTTTCAAGTAGCCTACTGGACAAGACTAAAAAAACACATGCAAATACTGAATATCACTTTCGTGATAATGCATCGGGTCAGTGACATTTCTGTCAACTGCCTTTGGACTCGGATGGACTCGGCATATTTTCCGAGTCCGAAAGGCTCGAGTCTGAGTCAAGTCCGAGTAAAAATGCCGTGACAAGTCAGGGTCGCCCTAAAAATTGTACTCGAGACCGGACTCTACTCCGAGTACCCCAACTCTATCAGACATTCATTTTATATATTCAGACATTTATTCCATATATTCAGACTTTGATTCTATATATATTCTGACTTTCATTCCATATATTCAGACATTAATTTTATATATTCAGACTTTCATTCCAAATTTTCTGACTTTCATTCTATATATTCTGACTTTTATTCTATATATTCAGACTTTTATTACATATATTCAGAGTTTCATTCCATATATTCAGAGTTTCATTCCATATCAGACTTTGATTCTATATATATTCTGACTTTCATTCTATATGTTCAGACATTCATTTTATATATTTATACTTTCTTTCCAGAATTTGATTCTATATTTTTAGACTTTCATTTCATATACTCAGATTTTCATTATATATATATATTCAGAGTTTTGTTCCATATGCCATACTACACATATACTTGTACTTATCTGACCACATAGGTGGGAAGTAACGAAGTACAAATACTTTGTTACTGTACTTAAGTAGATTTTTCTGGTATCTTCACTATTTATTTTTCTAACTACTTTTTACCTTTACTCCTTACTTTTTTTTTTTTTTACACAAATATCTGTACTTTCTACTTCTTACATTTTCAAACCAGGCCCATTACTTTAGTTTTAATCAGCATTTGGTGAATCACCATTCGATAACAAATCTCTAAGAAATCATGGATCGGTTAGTCTTGACTGGCAACGCAATTCGGCTCGCGCGCGCTCCGCGTCTCCGCCAAACGGTTTCTATCAGAGTAATCATTGCAAGTGACTCGAGAATGGAGTGGAAGCGCCTGGGTGGATCATAGAGCCAAAACTACTGACCTGTTCAGGACTTCAAGTGCAGATCAGTTTCATCTGTAAGCAGGCTGCTAAGAGTTGCTAGCAGTTTAAGGCTTAACTAAGTAAACAAAGACAAAACTACAGCAGTAGTACTATAAACGAAACTAAACTAAATTACTATCATCACTCAAAATATCTATGCTAAAGGACATCATTATTATCTACTGTAAAGTTACAGTAGTAATTTAGCACACAAATGTTATAAAACATTGTTTTGTGATACGTTCAGAGGGAGCTAGGGCAGATAACAACACAACCCTTATGAAAAACCAAAACCCATGGTTCCTATAGTTAAACCATGGTAACCACAAATGAACCATGGTTTTGCAACACTAGTCTATAGTCTAACCATGAGATGTGTAGTAAAAGTATGGTTCTAGTTAAAACAGATCAATCCACCAAAAACAAAACAAAAACAAAACAAAACAAAAACAACAACAAAAACATAAATAAAACTTAAATAAAATTCATACTGCAAATAGAATATAATGAGGTGGTTATTTTGCAACAAGGTGGACAGTTCTGTCAGTTAATTTACTGCTCATAACAGTAAATGGCTGAAGGGAAAAGTGACAGGTACAAGAAAATTAGTGAAAAAAGCAAACACACACAAAGTGAGATGCAGAGAGATATGGAAAATGAAGAGACTGAAAGGGAAAATGGAAGTGAAGGTGCAGGTCGAGAGAGTTTTTTTCTTATTTTGCACAGCCCCAGTCTAAGGTTTTAAACATTTAAGTATGACGGCCATACAAAAAAAAAAAAAAAAAAAATAGGGTTGTCCATGGTTTCAGAATTTGTTGTGCGTGTGTGGGATGGCCTGGATGAGTGTGAGATTTCCAGGCCTGAAATTTTGTCCTAGTCCGGCCCTGTTCTGCATGGTGGTTGTTCAGCCTTGATACATTCATTAGCTAACAAACTTTAAATGTAAGTTATTTTGTATTAATGTGTCAATATGACATGAGGTCCAGTTACCAGTGTGACACTAAAACAGGTAGTAGTAATGGGTACTTTTTACTTAAGTACATGTTTGAGCCCATACTTCTTTACTTTAACTTAAGTAAAAAAGTGTAGTCAGTACTTCTACGTTTACCAGAGTATTTTTAAACATGAGTATCTGTACTCCTACTTGAGTGAAGGATGTGTGTACTTTTGCCATCTCTGTCTGACTGTCATCAAATCATGGCAGTGAATGAAGGGGTGTCATACAGATCATAAGTGCAGTATGGAGTACTCAAGTCTCAGTGCTAGGACCGTTACTTCTCAAACTTTACATATTACCCTCGGGAGATATCATTAGGAAACATGGTGCTAGCTTTCACTGTTATGCTGATGAATCTCAGTTCTATATTTCTTTGCAGCCTGAGAGAAAAAAAAAACAATTTGCAAAACTTAATTTCTAGCATTTGTCACACTGCATTTTTCCATCTCAAAAATATATCTCAATGTGCTCTCAATGTCAAATGCAGAAACGTTAATTCACATATTCAAAACCTCAAGGTTATATTATTGTAATGCTTTATTGGGTGGTTGCTCTACACACTTAACAAACAAACTCCAGCTGGTCCAAAATGCAACAAGCATTCTTACAAGAACCAGGAAGTGTGACCATATTAGCCCAGTTCTGTCAACACTGCACTGGCTGCCTATAATGTTCAAACTCTGGAACAATCTACCTAACGTTGTTTGGGAGGCAGACACACTCTGTCAGTTTAAATCTATATTTAAAGTGACAGTGACTGTTAAAAATGATGTATATGCGCAGTAGACCAAGCGTTTGCTAACGGTTTGAAATTCACAGAGAAATTTGTTCCATTCCTTCATACAAAACATCATTCACAAAGACAAAATCTCCTTAACCTGGCTTACACATAACACACTAACACATTTCTAATATTCAAATTGGTTAAAGCATTAATAGACTGCATTAATTAGGTCAACTGGAACCAGGAACACTTTTCATAACACCCAATGTACTTGTTACATCATAAGAAGAATGGCATATACGTTAATATTAGTCTGTCTCATTCTAGCTACCCAGATCCAGGCTGGATCCAGATCAGAAGGTCACTGCAATCCCCCGGATCCAGTCCGTATTCTGTTCAGATGGTGGGTCAGGACCTAGAGATGACCTCTACAGCCCTGAATGTCAGAGGAGGCCATGTCAACTAGATAAGACCCAGAGACATCCCCAGCGAAGACCTCATTACCTAGACAGTCATCGGGACAAGGCCACATGAACCTAGTTTCGTATCGCCAGACCTTCAGACTGACGGCAGAAGGTCTGGGAACTTTGGCCACTTTGAATAGCCAAGGCCCGTCCAAGAGGCCATATGACTGACAGGTACAGCAACCCACAGCAACCTTGTGCCGTTTCACGATCAAAATGGCACAATCACGTTTCGTTTTGTGCCGCATCATGTTTAGGGGTGTCGAAATAGTTCTGTTTTCCTCTGGCCAGACGAAATTTTAAATCTACATTGCAACAAAGTTTGTGCAGAGAACTGATCTGGTTCCTGTGGTCTTGTCCGGATCGCCGTCTAGGTGATAAGGTCTTCAGATGGGATCAGTCTCTGGCGCTCATCTATTTGTCCTGGTCTCCACTGACATTCAGGGCTGTAGAGATCATCTCTAGGTGCTGATCCACCATCTGGGCTGGGTACGGACTATATCCGGTAACCTGCAGTGACCATTTGACCTGGATACAGTCTGGATCTAGGTGGCTACAGTGACCTCGGAATAAGAACCAAAAAGACTAATGTTAATGTAGATGCCAATCTGACAGTTTAAATCTAGATAATACAATAGAATACAAAAAAAAAAAAATTTTTACTTTGAGTAGAAGCATTTGATTCACTGTAAATGTATGTACATATATTGTCAGTCTTACTGGAAAATTGGTCCTTTAACATCAGCGACAAAGTCATAATTCCAAGTGCGTACTGATCTCTCTCTACATTGAAGTTGGACTCCTCCTCTTAAAATGAATGTGTGTAAATGGGACAGCACATAAATAAATGACAGTGCAAACCCAAAGGAAATCAGATTCTTTATTATTATTGTTTAATAATCAAAAAAAAAAAAAGCATCTTAAAATATGCAATTATGGCTTACCCATGTCTCTGGTATGTGTCCTAACAAAACTCTTCTCATCCCACTTAATGTATTGGTGGCAAGAATAACAATCTATCTGAGAAAAGTTTAGGAGTGCACAACACATAAATATTGCTATAAATCAATATGATCTTATGAAATACATATTTTAAATGAGATAAAACACTTACTTTTACACTTACTGTTAAAAGCGACCTCCATCAGCATTACATAGCAAATCTGTGAGAAACATTTAGGCTCGTTTAGGCGCACAGTATACAAATATCTTAATAAAGATATGATCTTTATATAATACGTAATGTAAATGAAATAAAACCTTTACTTTCTGTGTTTTTCTTGATAAAACCAACTTTCCTAGGTGCTCAACATCACGAGTTAAAGAAAATATCACTCTGAGAAAAAGTTTAGGAGTGCACAATTATTCATAATTAATTCTTAAATATTGCAATTAATAAGGTAAAACACTTACTACTTATGTTTCCCTGTTAAAAGCGACCTCCGCGTCAGCACTGCATAGCAATTCAAATCTGTGAGAAACGTTTAGGCTTGTTTAGGGCATACAGCATACAAATATCTTTATAAAGTAATATTATCTTATAAAATACATAATGTAAATGAGATAAAACACTTACTTTCTCTGTTTTCCTTGATAAAACCAACTTTCCTGGCTGCTGCGCATTGCGAATGAAAGAAAATATTGCGCTGAGAAAAAGTTTAGGTGTGCACAACACATAAATATTGCTTTTAATCAATGTGTTGTTTACTGTTGGACCCCTGATGTCACATGGATGTCACATTACCAATCTCCTTGCCACGTTTCTGGACGTTGATTGTGTTAATTACACACACACACACACAAACATATATTATAAATATATTATATATACACATCACTGCTTTTGCGTTGAGACATTTTAAAATTATTTTAAACATCTATCAAATCTTAGGTAAATTTTGTATCAATTCTTTTTTTCATTTTTTTTAGGTCCTTATTATAATAGGATAGTACAGATATGAAAAAAAAAGATGTGAATGAAATGTGTAGGGTGACATAAGCCAGGTTTGAGCTCCAGTATATGTACAGAAATGCTATAGGCTTGTTATACCCATAAGGCTGAGTCTCTGAATACTTACTTAAAATTGGGAGAAGAGGTCCAATGAACCATCTTGTAAATGTGGGGTAATTGATCGCTGTAAAATTAAATGTCAAACTTAGTATCATGCCAATACCAGGTGTACAGAACATTAAAGCAATATTAAAAATCTCACACTTGGTTTTTAGTTTGGATTAATCTAGTACAGAGGTTCTCAACCTTTTGGAACTAAAGCCCCCTAAACCCCCCAGACCTCTCCTACCTACCCAGACCTACCCTGGTTAGGGCTTAATTTCTTCCAGGTGGAATATCCCAATTAAAATTGTGTTTAACAAGCTGACAAAAGTCCATCCATTTCTTTTTTGGAAGCATTTCAGTGATGGAGTATAATTTATTGGCATTGTAAATATTATTTTTTCCATGGCCACGGAAGATAATGGGTCACATTCAGCAGACAGACACCAACACACTGTATTTTTAATATTTATTTCAACAAATGACAACCAAAATAAAAACCCTGGGAGTTTGTGAACAGTTTTGTAGCATTTTAAAATGCTGGCTTGATGTACTAAGACAATGATGCTAAAAGACATGCAGATGAGCCCAGGAAATTAACGCAAAGTGTTTAATTACACATGAAAGGTTTTCCCCCTTTAGAAGAACATACAAAGGAAAACGCTTAACATGACTTGTACATTAAGACAAACAGTTATATTTAAGGTTCATAATTTGGGCTGTTTTTTTTTTTTTTTTTTTTTTCTGCACATACCCAGATAGCACATGTACGTCTGCAAGATATCCGTTAAAGATCACTTGATCTGGAGAGCATCTGCTGTGTACAAACATCTGACAGATGTCTGTAAGATGTCAGTTTTACATACATTCTAAATCATAAACATCTTAAAGACATCTAATAGATGCCTATTTGACATCTGATAGGAAACGTCCAATAAACGTATTGCAGATGAGTAAACACTCTAAAAAATACGTCTTGCAGATGTAAATGCAGACATCAAATAGACGTCTCAGAGATGTACGTGTTTTGGGTAATGCATTACAAGTAACCTGAGTTATGTAATCAGATTACATTTTTTTAAGTAACTAGTAGAGTAATGCATTACTTTTTTCGCAAGAAAATATCTTTTTCAGTAACTCAGAAGTAACGCCAGTTACTTTTTTTCTCATTTATTGACTAACAAGTCCCATTGTTGAGAGAAATCGGGAGTAAGTGTAGAGGCGCTCTGTAAACATGATGTTACTGTAGTTCTAAACTAAATGTAAACAAATGTAAACATGCATTTACTCATCTCACTCGCAAAAAAATTACATATTTTTTAAATTGCTTTCTTATCCTGCGTTCTTCTGAACAGACATGATTCACTAATTGCGATCATTAATTTACAGATGCTCCTGACCTTTTTGTAGTGGGTTGAAATACTGTGCCCCAGCCCAGTATACATAGACAGACAGT
The DNA here is from genome assembly GCA_036247105.1 of Cirrhinus mrigala. Lineage (NCBI taxonomy): Eukaryota > Metazoa > Chordata > Actinopteri > Cypriniformes > Cyprinidae > Cirrhinus > Cirrhinus mrigala. The sequence continues at coordinate 17,565,826 of CM070009.1, read as the reverse complement.
CCATAACAAAAACAAAGACTCTGTCATCAGGGCACACACATTTATCTGACTTTAGGATCACTACATTCTCATACTGACCCAATTATGTTAGGATAACTTAAACATGTACTTTTTACTTACTTAAAATTGCATCTGATTGTGTAAGAGGGAAATTTCAGACTTACTTATTGTAAAAGTGATTTAAACAACAAACATGCCAACACTGAAAAAACAAACAAAAAAAAAAAAAAAAAACATATGAGCTTTAATGATCAAGGATAAAAAAAAAAAAATGTTTAAGATTGTACTTACGAAGACCAATTTCTTGCCATCATTTACTAATCTTTCATACTATATTAAATGACGTCAAAATTCCAGAATTGTGGTGATTCCACTGCCTTTTAGCGGCACCTATTGGCACGTCACGGTACTGGACTATTTAGCATTGAAATCACTTCAATCTGTGTTGAAATATGTGTTGTCTCATTGTTTTTGTACATACATTTTTAATTGATTGATTTATTAATTTCATAGTTTCATTACAATTTAATCTAGCCATGTTATTTAATGCCGTTTAACTTTAAATGTCTGTCTATCCATTCAATATAGAGAGCCTATATCAGCATCTTGTGCCTGTAGATTTGCATTTGATTTATTGAAGTTCCATTCAATGCTTAACATGTTTGGTCATTTTAGTATTGCCTACTCAATAAAATAAAATAAAATAAAATAAAATAAGAAATTTGAACAAAGATGAAATATGATCATGAGAATTTTAATTGCAGCAAATGCTTCAATGAAATAAAGTGAATTTACTTGTCAAGTGCTCTGTGACTTCGGTCAACACTGTAGTAAAAGGCACACATTGCTAAACACTATGAAGGATGTTCCATTATGCAGACCATAGCTGATGACAAACAAGGAGTGTTACCCTGGTGTGATAATACCCTTAATATGAAATGTTTACATCACTGTGTCTTTCCTGAAAATGGTAGGCTTTCTTGTGCACTCATTGTAGCTGCTGTCACATCATAATGATCACAGGACTTTCCCTACCATTCATAGTGATGAGTCATTCATTTTTAAGGAAACTTTTGTTTCTGAAGACCTAGTTGATTATTTATTTCTTTTAATCAGTAACAATATAATGCACAGAACGAGGCCATGTCATACAAGAATTAAATAGCCTACAATTAAAACAGCCTACAATTTATCCAAAATCAATTCATTAATCGAGTCAGTACATTCCAAAACCTTTAATTTCTAAGATCATTTCTGAAAGAAAAAAAGAGCTAAAATTTGTATGCACTGTTAGTACTGGCTTTGAATATAAACTTTTAGTTAGTTTGTTTGTTTGTTTGTTTGGTTTTGTTTTATTTATGCACTCTAAGAAAAATAGGTGCAAAAGCTGCTGTCACTGGCTGGTACATTTTGGAAATAATACAGCTTAACTTTATTTACTCTTAAAAGGTGCACATTAATAACTTAAAAGTACATAATAGTACCTTAAGTGTAGTATTCATTAGTATCTTAAATGGTACAAATTAGTACCCTTTTTTTTTTTGGCCTGGTGACATTAAAATGGTTTTATTAGTAAAGGTGCAGTAACCATGGTTTTTAGTGTATTGCAGGCCCGGCTCCAAAAATGAGATGAAGGGTGGGCCAAGTGATATTCGAGGTGGGCCTGGGGTGGGTGTAGTGGTAATTACATACATTATTTTAATACAGAGATAGTGTGTTAAAAGCACATTTTAGTTTATAAGGCCTATTTATGGTGTCTCAAAATAGCACAGCTGAGTACACTATGTTCTTAAGATTATCTTACTAAAGAATTATTTTTAGTATATTAAGTACAAAATTAGTGTGTGAAAATAGTGCACTTTACATCATGGAACTACACATTTTTTTGCACCTGGGGTAGTTGGCGTTACACGGTGTATGGTCATACACTGATTACATTACTTGACCACCACTGCTCCGCCTTCACTGATGTTTAGCATTTTTATAGAAATAAAAATCATTAGTTCAGTTGGAAAACATACGCTACAGTTCTAAACTGAGAGCATCTGCTGTACCAACGTGATCTCATGATAATACGTATGTATTTTCAAAAAAGTGGTTCTATAAAACATACATTTACTTACGTTTTTTCCAGACACTAAAACGTACAATATTGACATATTTACTGGACAGCATCTAAACCAACACGTTCTCACTCCTAACTCGTCACATATTGACGATTGGGCAGGGCCCCTTTGGCGTCACTTCTGGACGCTCAGGGTACCCCTTTAGCGTCATTTTTCTACGTGCAGGGTCCTCCAGCACTTAACATAAGAAACCCTTGGCGTCAATGTACTGACGCGAAAGGCACGGGGAATTTTATCGTCATGATTAAATTATATATTGGGTAATAATATTGCTATTATTGCATATATGTTGGGGTGTATTTTTTTTTCAATGTGAACAGTCAAACAGTTTAATTTATATTACACTATTTACACATTGAACCCAACCTCTGCCCCTAAACCTAACCATTTGTCAACAAAACACAAGACATAACAGGCAATTACAACTATATTCATAATTTATTCAAAAAGTATTAATATTCCAATGGTTCCGAAGCAAAACGATTAATTTGTGAAAAGAATAGACACGATCGCCGTCTCTGTCCGCCGTTCTGTGTGCTGCACTGCAGTCTGTCTGTGCTTGAATTCAAAAAATGCTGCCAGAAGAAGCAAGCCTTGGTTGTGAAATGCTGTTGGCTCTTGGGTGTCTCGTGACCGATTGTGTCATGCTGTTGTGAAATACCGTTGGCTCGTACATGTCTCGTGACCGATTGCGTCATGCTAATACTCGGGTGTATCTTCTTGAATGAGATGTGAGCGCGTTGACGGAGCGGGATCATTTTCAGCGATTAAAACCTTCTGTTATTCACATAAGGATATCGTAAGGCTTCAGAAGACTCGGAATGCAACAGGACTTGTTTGTAATGCTTTTATACTGCTTGTTTATGGTCAGTTTTTGCAATAAATACCTGTGACTGTACTTATACTTGCCTGTTGCGTGTTTCATATTGTTCAGAAGTGGGTAAGTTTAGGGTAGGGGTGGGGTTAGGTGCTCCAATGAACATATATATTTATATAAAATAATTTCTATTTTCACAAATGCATGCAAACCATTAAATTAAGACAAACAACTGAAAACAATGGAGGACCCTGTGCGTCGAACAATGACGCTGAAGGGGGACCCTGGGCGTCAAAAAGCGTCGCCAAGGGGTCCTGACCAATCGTCAACATGTGACGACTTGGGAGTGAGAACGTGTTGCCTAAACGTATGTCACACAGTCACCTGTCTCACCAGCCAAAGTCACTCGTTCCCAGTCACCAGCCTTCTAATTGGACTCACCTGATACCACTTACCTGCAACACACATAAGCACATGCACTCCATTCAGTCAGTGGCTGGTCTCGAGGTCTCAACATTGGGATTTACCTACCTGTCTCTACGTGCCTTCCAGGACGGATCGATGCAAGGATTTCTGGAAACGAACTTGAAAAGGATTATTTGAGAGATAAGACTTTGAACCTTATACTGCTATATGCTTCCACCTTTTGGATATTCATCACCCTTCTTATGTTTATGTTGGAAGTCTTTGAGTTCATGTCAAATAAACATTGTGATCAAAACTAACCACGTCTTTGCCTTTCTCAACTGTGACAACGTACAAATACTTATGTATTTTCAGCATTTAAACGTACAATACTGACGTATTGACAACACCTAAAAATGAATCCTTATGAATATTAAAAGTGTGGTATTAATTTCATTGTTGTTTTTAGTTGTCGTATCAATGGCCTTATGTTTTCAAGTGAATTATTAAATTGTTTTATCGTTTACTCAATATGAAATGATAACATTTCATGCTGTTTTGTGTGATTTCTGCTGCCAGCTCGTTTCCAAGATCCATAATGTTAAACAACATAATGATAACTACACTTTGAAGCCTTAAAATAAATAACACACTGCAATCGTTTAACCATTCATGTAATATTTACTTTGTTTGCCGTGGTCAATGACAAACATCCTTTACACAGAGTGTGTGTTAATCACGAAATCAAAAGTGAAAGTAAACTTCACCCTGCAGGCTATTGATTCAATACCCTGCATATTGATAGCGCAAAAACTATATACAATGTTAAAATGTTTCGGTAAGCGGTAAGGGGAAAAAAAAAAGGAAAGGAAAAATTAAAATCTAGCTCAACTGAATATCGCTCCAATTTTGTGATTGGCTGTTAGGCTATGCAGTGTGGGGCCAGGGTGGGCCAAGCTTCTGATTGGGTGGGCCAGGCCTACCCTGGCCCCCCCGTGGAACCGGGCCTGGTGTATTGATTACCATTTGTATAAACACAGTTTTACAACGGACACCATGACTATGGTTAGTGTGGCAAAACCATGGTTAATTTGTGGTAACCATGGTTTAACTATAGAAACTATGTTTGTTTGTTTGTTTGTTTTGTTTTTTTATTTATAGTAAAACCATGGTTAATCATCGTAAGGGTTGACTCACTAATTTATATCATTTTGTTTATATAGTAGATAGACAGGTTCAGGACAAGGGTACAACAATCACATCTAGACACAAACTGTTTTTTCAAAACTCACATGGGTCATATAGACTAACTGCATGTTAGGCTTCACTTGATGACTCAAGACTGTAAAAGACATCAATGTAAATAGTTTTCACCACTGGAGAGCGCAAGGGTCAGCAAGATGCAAAACAAGCACGTTTAAGAACTTGCATGAAAGTGCATTTGGATGACTCTGCTTTTTAGTGCCATATGCAATCAGGAAATTAATCTATAAAAGCATGTTATTATTAACCATGTTCTTATTTATTAAGACTTATCGAAGACGTATTATTTTTTTAAGACTTAGGCTACATTAAACTTTCTTTTTTTTTTAAATAAACATTTTTATTCAAAGTGATTAGCAGTCAATAAAGTTATGCTACAAAAAGTACATATTACATATTTTCCAAATTAAATTGGCCTTTCTCACATTTTGTCACCTTAGAATTAAGGTTCTATTTGCATTCTGAGCACTTTTAAGATACTGAGCTTCAAAGTTTTTGCATTCCATAGATTTCTGTAGATAGAACCATTTTTTTTTTTTTTTTTTTTTAAAGGCCCAAAATGTACACAGCTTACAAAAGAAACATCACATAATGTAAATACGTTGTCAATAAGAATATTTAAATAACTCTGAATAATAATTTTTTAGTGAATAACTAAAAAATGTCAGATAGAACCTTATAATAATAAATTGTAAATTATAAGGTGACGATTTGTGGATTTAAAGCCTTATAAGTGTAAAATAAACCATGTAAACAAATGTTATTTTCTAATACACAATTACAAGGCCACAGTTAATGATAGCCTAACTTCTAACTGTTGCAGTTTGAAATAAATAAATAAATAAAACCATTTTTAATCATGTTTTGACATGTCTCTTTAGGTTTTAGACATAGCTGGTGACAGCTCTACAAATCAACTGACTGAGTATCATGTGATAAACGTAATCATGTAAAAAGTCAACACATTTACCATATTTTTACCATAGTAACTGTTGCTGACCATGTCATGTGTAGCAATGCACAGTAACTACAACATATTTATCAGTCTTCTCTCACCATAACTGTAGTTTTACTGTGGTATTTGTAGTTAAAGCACAATAACCACAACACTTACCATGGTTTTACCACAGTAACTGTAGTTTTGCTGTGGTATTTGTAGCTAAAGCACAGTAACACAACACTTACTATGGCTTTACCACAGTAATCATAGTTCTACTGTGGTATTTGTTGTTTAAGCACAAAAACCACAACACTTACTATGGTTTTACCTCAGTGACCGTAGTTTTGCTGTGGTATTTGTGGTTAAAGCACAATAACTACAACACTTACTATGGGTTTACCTCAGTAATCGTCGTTTTACTGTGGTATTTGTAGTTAAAGCACAGAATTAACAACACTTAACATCCTTTTACCATAGTAACTGTGTTTTTACAGTATACTACTTTTAAAGCACAGTAACCACAACACTTGCCATGCCTTTAATAGGTTTTTGTGAAGTAATTAGGGGCTCGAGCGCGTAGCGCTGAAACCCTATTGTAATTGTTAGGATTTTTTTTATTATTATTATTATTATTATTCTTCCCTAGAACTGATAGTGCAGCCCAAACCGTAAGGCCTAGAGAGCTGAAACTTGGTCAGAAGGTAGTAGTCACCCTCGCTACTCAGGCGCAAAGAACCGGTCCAATCGGCCCAAAGGTGGCGCTACAGCGCAAAAAACTAACTTTTTTCGCATTTTTGGCTGTAGCTCATATATTTTTTGCCATAGACTCAAAAACTAGGTTTTTCGCCCGATCGGAGCTTCTGTAGAGCAGCCAATTACAACACTCCCATACTTTCACTAAATGTGTGGATGCTGCCCTGGCTCAGCTGTGACTCCAGGGCATCTACATACTAAACAATATTGACTTGTTTGTCGATATTAGCTCATTCTGTGCGGCTGATGGCTCGGCATCGAGATGTCGTCCTCGCCTATATAAAAGAACTGGGGTTGCGACTGAACACCGGGGAAAGTGTGCTTTCTCCATTACAGAGAACCACTTATTTGGGCGTGGTGTGGGATTCGACCACGATGCAGGCATGTTTGTCTCCTGCTTGGATCGAGTCAATCCTCACTGCAGTCAAGAGAGTGAGAGTAGGCCGGTCACTCACTGTCAAACAGTTCCAGAAACTGTTGGGTCTGAAGGCAGCTGCGTACAATGGAATACCTCTTGGCCTGCTGTACATGAGATCCCTGCAGTAATGACTCAAAACCAAGGGTTTTTTCCTTAGGGGAAACCCACTTTGCATAATCAAGGTCTCGCGGCATTGCCTATGTGCCTTAGACATGTGGAGAAGCCTTGGTTATGGTCTCAGGGCCCGGTGTTGGGGATTCGTTGTCATCGCTTAATGCTTATGGCAGATTCCTCCCACACCGGTTGGTGAGCGGTCATGAGTGGCCGCTCAGCCCATGGTCTGTGGAGTGGCCGCCATCTCGTGTGGTACATCTGTGCCTGGAGATGCTGGCCGTGTTTCATGCGCTGAAACACTCCTCCTGGATCTAAAAGGTCATCATGCGTTCCAGACGCCAGCCGTCTAGGACGCCTGAGGGCAGGCTCCTCTGGGGAAGCGTGGTGTACACCTCATCATATGGTGCCCGTCTCTCCTCAGTGCCCTTGGGAGATCGATCTGTTAACCCTGCCACCTACCTACGGTGCTTCAGGGCACAGGGGTCTCCAGCGAGCGCATCTCGTAGCATCCACCCGGGATCGGAGCGGTGCTGGGAGGCTCACCGCCTCTAAGGAGGTCTCCAGAGCCACTAGATCAGCTGTTCCTGGCCAGGCATCCATTTCAGGGCATCGAGCTAGCCACTCTAGTACACCAGAAGTCAGTCTCAAGAGACTGATTCCCTTAGTAGACCATCTGGCAGCATCTGCCTAATGTGTCTCAATGGGTCCTGCACACTGTAGAGGAGGCTACAGAATCCAGTTTGGTTCTCGTGCCGCCTCCACCCATGGGTCTTCCCACTCTGGTGGGCCCTGAGCAGGCTCTGGTTATGGAACAAGAAGTACACTCTCTTGAGGAAGGGGCCATCAAGCTGGTCCCTCCTCTTGCAGAGAGTCCGGGTTCTACAGCCGGTACTAAGCTGTTCCGAAGAAGGATGGGGAGAGGTTGCGTCCTAGATCAGCGTCAGCTGAACCGCACTGTCATGCGCCTCAGGTTCAGTATGCTGCGTCGTGTCTCTGATCAGGTCCGAGGACTGATCTGTCATGACAGATCTGAGGACACATACCTCCACTTTTCCATCCTCCTTCAACACAGGAAGTTCCTGAGGTTGGCTTTGGGGGCGAAGCATACCAGTATCGGGTTCTTCCATCCGGCCTTGCACTCTCACCCCGCACTTTCACAAAGCATGTGGATGTTGCTCTGGCTCCTCTGAGATTCCAGGGCATCCGCATACTGAACCATCAACGATTTGTTGATGTTAGCTCATTCACAGCAGATAGCGGTTCAACATTGAGATGTTGTTCTCGCTTACATGAAAGAGCTGGGGTTGAGACTAAAATGCCAAGAAAAGTGTGATTCTCCACTACAGTGGACCACTTATCTGGGTGTGGCGTGGGATTTGCCTGGTCGGATAGAGTCGATCCTCACCTCAGTCAAGAAAGTCAAAATAGGCCAGTCACTCACTGTCAAACAGTTCCAGAAACTGCTGGGTCTGAAGGCAGCTGCCTCCAATGGATTACCTTTTGGATGTGTCCCCACCAATATCCTCCGACCATTGAAATGTCCCCACCAATAATTCAATCCACTTAAAAAAAATAAAAAATAAAAATAATAAAAAAAATTGTGCTGTCAACATTAACCTAGACACGCAGAAAGGGATAAATCACATTCTCTCCTTGAGTCCTCCCGCCCCCAAAACACATATGAACATTTTGATTGGCTGTGCCTTTCCCTGCTATCATGTGAGAGGCTATGGCTGCGTTCAGATACAAGCAGCACCAAATGCAGTGGATTTTTTTTCCCGTGCAAGAAGGTGTGTTGGGTGACATACATGTGAGGATGGCGGCAGCAAAAAAAAAGAAGCTGGACATAAGGAGCTTTTTTCAAAGAAAAGTGTAAGTCACTGCAAGTAACGACAACAGTTAACGTTAATGCTAGTGGGTTTTTGCTTTTTTTTACCGCTTTGACGCACATTCTTTATAGCAGGGCAGGCTATAGTCTGTGAATACGGACTTAAAACTAACAGCAGAGTCCCCACCAATGTCCAGAGCAAATCTACGCCCTTGCTCTAATGGTTCAAACGGGACCCCAAATTCACCCTCAAGCACTACCCCTGAGTCCCACGAAGGGACTCTTGCTCTGGTGGGCAGCCTTAACCGCCTAGCTCCACGAATGAAGCGGACGACTAGTGGGTGCTTCCCCACCGAGACCCTGTCAATCAGAGTGTGGCAAGCCGAAATGGCGGCCACATAGACTCTGAGAGTATCAGGAGATGTTCCTGAGGACAATTTCTCTTGCAGGAACTCCAGCACTGAAACAACTTGGCAATGAACTGGGTTTGAGGGCATAACTTCTTCTACTGGAGGGAGCCCTAGCACTTAGAATAGTCTCTACAACATCAGCTGGAAGCCCAGCATCTCTTAGTTGGTCTCCCTCAAGGACCAGACATGAAGGTTACAGAGCTCGGGCCGGGGATGAAATACTGTCCCCTGTGCCTGAGATAGGAGATCTCTCCTGACTGGAATCGCCCACAGCGAGCTGTCGAGGAGGGATATTAGATCTGAGGACCACACTCTGGTCGGCCAACGTGGCGCTATCAGTGAGAGGCGAGACCCCTGTCAGCAGACCTTGGTCAGGACTCCCGGGAGCAGAGCAATTGGGGGAAATGTGTAAAGACACAGTCTGGGCCACGTATGGGCCATCACGTCTAGACCCAGGGAGCTGGAGGAGTCAGAGAGAAGTAGAGGGGACATTGTGCTGTGAAGCAAAGAGGTCCACCTCTGCTTCATAAAATCTTTCCCAGATTTGAGTACTTCGGGGTGGAGTTTCCATTCCCCATGTGTCACAGCTTGTCCGGACAGAAAGTCTGCTCCCATATTCATATGCCCAGGAATATAAATCCCTCTGAGGGACAGGAACTTGTCCTGTGCCCAAAGCAGAATCTGTTGCGCTAGCCTGTTCAGGCGGCACGACCGCAATCTGCCCTGGCGATTTATGTAAGAGACCACCGCTGTGTTGTCCACCCGCACTAGGACATGGTAGCCTCTTAACTGCTGGAGGAAGTATTTCAGGGCCCGAAATACAGCCATAATTTTGAGGCAATTGATGTGCCAGTCGGGAAGATGACTTCTTCAGATCCCTTGGGCTGGACGGCCATTTAAGACCGCACCCCAGCCCGTGAGGGAAGCGTCTGTCGTTAGCATCTTGCGACGACAGCTCAGATCTAGAGTGGGACCCAAAGTCAGAAACCAGGGTCTGAACCACATAGAAAGAGTACGAAGCCCCTGGCACGTAATCCTTATTTGCCTCTGGGGATTGGCCCTTGGATGAAATCCCCTGGCTCTGAGCCACAACTGAAATGGTCTCATGTGCAGGAGGCCCAAAGGTATCACCGTGGATGCAGCTGTCATGAGACTTAAAACTCTTTGAAAGTAATGAAGAGTAACTTTCTGATCTAGGTTGATGTTCTTTAGGGTGTTTAGAATGGATTTGACACGTGCAGGAGACGGCTGTGTCTGCATTGTGATCGAGTCCCATACAACCCTCCAAGTACGTTGTTCTCTGGGCAGGAGAGAGAACGCTTTTCTTGGCGTTGAGTCTCAACTCCAGAGATATGAGATGAGCTAGAACAACATCCCGATCATGCACTTGAGACTGGGCCAGAATGAGCCAGTCGTCTGTGTAATTTAAAATGCGGATGCCCCGGAGTTGCAGAGGAGCCAGTGCTGCATCCATGCATTTTGTATATGTGCGGGGTGACAGAGCTAGGCTGAATGGAAGAACCCGATACTGATAAGCTTCGCCCCCAAAAGCGAACCTCAGGAACTTCCTGTGTTGTTGCAAAATTTCTATGTGAAAACATGCATCCTTGAAATCGATTGTCACAAACCAATCTCCTAACTGAATCTGGGAAACAATCATTTTGATTGTGAGCATCTTGAACTTGTAAGTTCTGAGGTAGCAGTTTAATCCGTGAAGATCCAAAATTGGACGCAGCTCCCCATCTTTCTTGGAAAACAGAAAGTATCGGCTGTAATAGCCTGACTCTCTGTTTGGCAGGGGAACAAATTCTATGGCCCCTTTGTCCAGCAAAGTCTGCAATTCCTGTGTCAACAAATGTGCTCGTTCCGGTTTCACGAAAGTGGAGACCACGCCGTTGAAATGTGGAGGACAATGTGCAAACTGAATCCTGTAGCCCCTCTCTACAGTCCTTATGACCCAAGGAGAGATATCCAACCGACCATGTAACACTTCGCTGGAGACCGCTGCCTCCTGAGGGTGCCGGGAAGGAGCCCCCATTCTCTGCTGGATTTTTATGCGCCCCTCCCCGAGGGGACACACCCCCACGGTCCTGGGCACACCACCCTCAATACTTCTTCTTAGAGAGGATGCTCCTCAGGTCTTTCCTCTTAGAGGCAGTCTGTGGAGTGCGAAGAGCCGTTCCCCAGTCTTTGCAAGGAAGCGCATGACTTGCCACACTCTCCTTCTTGGTGTCCCGCCTCACGGAGACCAGACCTGGTCGGGACTGGGTGGCCGAGAGTCCCGATGCTTGAGCACGGTGGGGAAGAAACCTCACAAACACCTCTTTATGGTGCTTCACCTCCCGGAACCTGGTAACGACCAAATTAACGGCACCGCCAAATAGGCTGGAAGGCAAGACGGGGCATCAAGGAGGAATGCTTGGTCCCTCTCCTGCCCGTGAGGTTAAGCCACAGATGTCTCTCCGTGGAGACCATAGCAGCCATAGAATGGCCAATGAGAGAGACAGGTCTGTAGCCTGGTGAAGTTCTGAGAACGCCTCTTCACCGATGGTCCCGCCTGTGCTCAAGTCCTTGAGCAGGTCAGCCTCGTACGACTGCAAGACTGCCATGGCGTGCAGGGCAGCACCAGCCTGACCCGCTGCCTGGTACGCTTTCCTCACCAGTGAAGATGTAAGTCTGCAGGGCTTGGTGGGGAGCGTAGGTTTTTTCAAAGAAGATAAGCTCCCAGGGGTGAGATAGCCCACGAGTGTCTCTTCTACCTGGAGCATCATCATGTAGCTCCGTGCCTGTGCATCCACGATGGTTGAATAAATCGACGTTGAGGGCACAAAGACACGGGACAAGTAGGGCTTGCTCAATGAACCAGCTAGCTTTTTTGTTCCATGAATGAGCTAGCTAGGACTTGTTCAGCCTCCTTGGCAGTTTCTTCAAGATGGGAGCTTCGAGTTTAAGTTCCCTGTTAATTCTAGCAGCTTTCTGACAGAATTGATAAAAATTTGATTCTGAGATTTAAAAATATGTCACGATGAACCACTGAAAGAGAGAGAGCAAAACTATGTGTAAATGAATTGCGATGGATTACTGCGCTGAAAAATAGGAACAGTAGGAAAAATAGGTTAACGTTATCGGTTGCGCTAACTGAGCAGCCCAGCCTATTTGAACACATACGCTTCCATTCTATCCATTTATTTATTTTGTCCTCAGAGAGGAAATTTATCTTCACAGAAGGTGCGTATATAACACAAGAACAACTACACAATATAATCAAACTTATCACAAAACATTCACAAGCTCTCTCAGCCAAAAAAACAAACAAACAAAAACATACAAACAAACAAACAAACAAATAAAGTTAGTCCTCTGTAGCATCTTGACCAATCAAACATACAGTTATTTGTTACATTTAACAAATAGTATTTCAATCCAACAAGCCAGCTGGAGCTCTGGAGGCAACCCCCCCCCCACCCCCAAAGCAACTAACACCCCAAAAGGGCTCAGTTGCCAGGACTATCATCTGATAAGAGGTTTTATTGCCCAAAAGAATGCACATTTGCCCATGCTACATTTGCCCATAGGAAAGACACAATGCCTATAGAAATAGACTCTTTCCTATTCATTCACAGACAAACCTTTCTTTGACCTTCCTATCACACATAGCCCAGGTCATTGTGTACAGTATTACTGCATTGTATTTTAATTTTGTCTGTTGTATTTGTATTTGTCTTTCTACTGTTTTATGCATGCGTTATGATAGATAACTAGTCGTATAACCCACCTATGCCATGTTTGGTCTCTTTGTATTCGTATTTTGATGATCTAAAACATGGTGTAAATTAGATGTTGATACCTATGTAACATATTAGTGTTTTAAGAAGCCTTAGTAGTTTTGCATCAACACCCAATCAAATTACATATGCAAAATACCATGCTCACAGACAAAGAGTCATAAACTTTCCCTCCAAAGGAGAAAGTTACCATTGGTTCGTGGACCTCCTGGAGGCGCAGCCTCCAGAGAGCTTAAAGGCATCAAACGATTGATTGCCTCCCTCTCTTCACTCTTTTCATTCTCTTCTTCCGCATGCTGCCCATGTGGAGGAACCCACAGGGAGCCTGAGCCTGCACAGGGTGTGCCCAGCGGGCCCGACAGGCCCCAACATCTAGAGCTGTGGCTCTCGACCACAAAGAGCCAGATGCTTTCACTCAACCCTGGAATTCATCCTCATGAAATGTCCTCGAACAGACATTTCTCTCTTCCACGTTTTTTTTAGCTTTCTTCACTTGTCTCGTGTGAGTTCTTTCAGAACCTAAGAGGATGAAGAGAATGAGCTAGAACTCGTCAGGACTCTAAGCTGCACCAGGCCTTGTGTCCTTGTCTTTCCATTCCCTAAAGACCACAGGACTTCAGCTGGGTCCCTCTCAGCTCTTGGTTCTTCTTCAATTTTCACATGGGAAGAAACTCCCAGTCACCATCGAGTCAGAACATCTTTGGAGTTCATCACTCTTCGGACCCGGAAGAACGCAATTCCAAAACCACCACCGCTCCAAACCATCGAGACTTTCACTCGAGACTGCATTCGGACACTTGTTCATCAACCAAGGCAATGCAAGTATCGTACATTTAACTAAACAAAACAGAGGTTTAGTACAAGTTGTAGACAGCACTGATGGTTTCACTCAGGTGGTTACCTGACTCTTTTTATAGCTACATTCTCTGGTCTCTCTAACTGGTTCTCACTGACCCTTCGCCCATGTATGAATGATTTCATGTTTGTTTGTTTAGATTAGTTATGTGTTAGTCCTTCGTTAATAAACTCAAATTACATTTTGATGAGTTTTGATTCTGATTCTGCCTTGCAAATGAATGTCCCTTTACGATTCCGATTCGAGCTACATGCTCTAATGCAACAGTACTTAAAGTTATTTTCTGTGCCCAAGAAAATATCATTTCTTAGAGTTGATATAAAAATTATACTGAATGTTCGCTGGACGAACAGATTAGTTGATGGAAAATTAATTCTGCTACGGTTACTACTGGCAGCTGATATAAATAATTGTAATTAATCAGAAATAATTGTAATTATTTATATACATTTCCCTTTTGAGCTAAATCGCTACACCTCCTACACATTGGTAGTCTATACCCACTGCCAGATGGAAGAAGAATGAAATAACAATGTAGTGGGTGATCTGGATCATTTAGGATTATATGTGCTTTCCAGATCATAGCTGAAGTAACACAGTCTGATAACTTAGGAGTAGAAATACTAATAATCTTGCTAGCCAAACGAGATATCTTAAAAATTTTTGTTCCTATTATTGGCTGTGAGCATATTAAAGAAACAGCACCATACATAAGAACTGGCTCAGAAATATTCCAATACAAAAGAAGGAGGAGACGAGGCTGAACAGACAACTGCTTAAGTTTACGGAGAACTGTAAGTCTCTGTTGACAGCTTTTATAGATACCTAGAATATGCTGATTGAAACTGAGATGACCATCCAATGTAATGCCAAGGTATCTAAAATGCTTCACCCTTTTAACCATCTCTCCATTAATGTCAACACTAGGATGAATCTGTGATTTGGAAGAGCTAAAAACTTGCTCTTTAGTTTTTGAAATATTAAGGTGGAGACAGCTGTCATCACACCATGTACTAAAATATGTTCTAGAACACTGATAGTTCAGAAAAGAATCATTATCACTGTTTTTAAGCAATGCAAGAATAGTGGTGTCATCTGCATACTTAAAATAATGAGTAGTAGTAAATGGACTTTGACAATCATTCGTATAGAGAATATAGAGAAATCGACTTAATATGCATCCCTGGGGGGCCCCAGTATTAAGAACAGTGGTGGATAATTAAAAAATTGTCAACTTTTACCACTTGCGGCCTATCAGACAAACATAAATATAAACATAATAAATCCAATAAATCAGTGATGATGGAACTTACAAACCCTGTAATTTCTTAATTACCTGATGACACTGTTTTGAATTAAAGGCAGAACTAAAGTCAATGAAAAGAAGCCTAGCATAATTTCCAGGGGTGTCTAAATGTTGAAGCAAACAGTGCAGGAGACAAGCACTGCGTCATCTGTACCTCTTTTCTGCTTGTATGCAAATTGAAGGCAGTCCAAAAATGATGAAACATGGAAAAATAATATTTTGGACTAATTTCTCAAAACATTTCATTATAATTGAGGTTACCAACACTGGCCTATAGTGATTTAACTGATGGACGTGATTTTTTGGGAACAGGAATAACAATTGATGATTTCCATATAAGAGCCATATTTTTGCAGTACAAAGTGATCGAAGAAAAAGAGAATGAAGAAAAGGGGTTAATTCCAGGGCACAGTTTTCCCACGCAAAAACAACCTTGAAGGCAAGCAATAGCATCTTCCGACCATTGGGGGGATGCTGTGTATTATCGGTTTGTGTTGTTTCAACTGTTGTTTGTTAACAGGAAGTAAATGAATAACAATAGCTGTGTCCCAAAGTGGATTGCACGCCTCCGAAGTGCACGAAGGACCCTCCGAAGTGCTTGAGACACTCCATCTTCACAGGATTTCCTAATTGCGCCACCAGGTGTTCCCGATTACCGCTCCTGTCGCATAGCAACGGTACGAGAGGGGCGCTACCATCGTGACAGGTTTAGACATTTAAGTTACGGAGCCAGCATTGGATATATTTGTTTTTATACTTTATGTTTTACTGGAGGAGATGGTGGGGATATACCTCAGGCTTGGCCAAGAGCATGGCCAGGTAAATTATATTGTTTTGCTGCATCCTTGCCAGATTACAATTTTAAATGCATTCATTGCGTTTGAACCAACTTGAATAATGTAATGATACATATGAAAAAAATAATAATATATATTATTATTATTATTATTATATATATATATATATATATATATTATAAATTCTATTAACTTGCTTACTTTGCATTTTTTTAGTCTTTTCTCAGCAGGCTCACTTTCTCCAAAAAAAAGTCCTACAAGAAGAGAAAATGGAAACACTTATAATATAAAGAAAGTTTTGCAATCTTAGCATTAGAAAACATGACACAGCAGGACATGCATGTTTTCGCTAGGTATTTCAGTAAATAAAAACACAATACTTACATTTCAATGTGAATTCCCCAACAGAACTCTCACCCGTCATGTTCTTTGAATATAAATTCCATCGTCATCTGTGCACAAGTGATTCTGGGATATGGTATCCATCAAATGTACACTTCATTTTCCTGGGAATCGGAGACCGCATTTGAAGTCGCTTTCGAATTATGGCAGCCTTCGTCGCGCCGCGGTGACGCATTCGGCCTTGGAATGCGCACTTCGGAGGGTGCATCCTGAATTAGGACAGCTTATGTCGTGACGCTGTGACTCAATTGCCCTTTAAATTCGCACTTCGGAGTCCACACACTTAAGTTTGGGACAGCCTTCGACGCGCCGCTGTGAGCATTCGCACTTCAAATACGCACTTCGGAGTCCGCGCACTCTACTTTGGGACACAGCTATTATGATCCGCTAGTCCCAGCAGTGGAAGAGGAACATGTGTTGATTCATTGTACAAAGTATAACAGAGAAAGAATTCAGATTATAGATTCATTAAGCCATGTAGGAATTAATGACTTGTCAGTATTAATTATATTAAGAAAAGCACAGCAAGAGCCAAGGGTTTATAACATTTTATTTTTTTTCCTAAACAGGGCTGTTCAACAGAATCTAGGCTAGGGTCAAATGTTTTTTTTTTTTTTTTTTTTTTTCTAATTATTATTTTTTAAACTCCCAGTCAACGTTTCACACTCCTGTACAGTTGGTGGCGTAAATGCACCATTTAAGCTGGTTTGCCAACAGCCATAAAACATCTAAAGAAGAAGAAGCAGCGGTGGATGAGCTCTGGTTTTATAGGGTTCTGGGGTATTACTATAGCACAGATCAATAGTTCTGTTGAGTCTTGTTGGTACATCTACATACTGTTTAAAAACTGGCAGTAAGTAGTCAAGATGACAGCTGTTGAAGTCACCAAGAAGTAATACTGGAGCGTCCGGATACTTGCTGAGCATAGCCTGTGTGTTATGCGCTAACTGCTCAGCCGTTGCCTTAACGTTAGCGCTTGGTGGAACACACAGCTGAGCACAAATGTCGGGAACTCTCTCGGTAGATAAAAGGCACAGGCGGACAGGGTGAGCAGCTCCAAGTCAGCATTACAAATCCTCTCATGTAGTTTGATGTTAGTACACCACCACAAGTTGATGTACATACATACCCCACCACCCCTTAAAGCCGGGCTCACACTGCAGGATTTTTAAAATCCTAACTGATTATGAAATCTGGTTGCAGCGCACACTTAAGGAGAATCTTTGCAGATTATCTTCCCTGAAATCTTAAACATGCACACACTACAAGATTTTAAAATTGTGGCGCATCACACACTACAAGATATTATTAAGATTATCATGACGGAGGGAGCGCCTCACGTGATCTTACGCAACAGATCGTCATTTCAGCAACTAATGTTTACAAATGTTTATTATCATTATTATTATTATTATTAGTTTATTTGAATGTCTTGTTATAATTGTATATGTTTTGATGTAGTTTATATAAAAAAAAAAAAAATAAAAAAAAACATTTTTACAAATGTTATTATATGCTTTAACTGTTTTATATCTATAGATTTTACTTTAGGCAGGTCGTGAAGGCAAAACTGATTAAACAGTCTATGATCTATGATCAACTCACTGTCTGCCGCTGGCCGCTTGGTCGTTAATTTAAAAAAACCAAAAACTTATATTTAACCAACAAAAAAAAAATGCTCCAAACGTTTTTGTAAATTAACTTAATAAAAAACCGAAACGAAATATAATCACTTTGCCATTACATACAGAACTGAACTATTTTAATTGCTAAAACAGTAGTATAAGCTGTTTTGGGAGAAGGGGAAAAAAAGATGAAAAAAAGATTGCTTTTCTTGCTCCATGCGGTTGTGGTATGTTTTCAACATATTATACTACAAAAAAAAAAAATAAAATAAATAAATAAAAAATAAAAAAAAGAACAAGAACAAGCAGTTTCCTCTATCTCCACTATCCAATGGACCGTACAGGCTCACACTACGGGATTTTTAGCACCTGGATCGGTCCTGATGTTCGGCACGGATTATCTGGTAATGTGAGACCTTCACAGATCAAATCTTGCACCTCCCAATCTGCTCTCACACAAATCGGGCCGCCCCCGATCATATCAAACATGTTTGATATTCAGGATTTTAAATCGGGATGATCACGGCTATGATTACGTCAGTACATTCACAACAGCCAATGCCCTACCGCAAAACAGCTGCTGTGCGGTCCATTGGATAGCGGAGATGGAGGAAACTGCTTCTTCTGTTTTTGTAGTAACACTGTTTGTATAATATTTTGGAAACATACCACAACCGCAAAAATAAACAGTAGTTGCTGAAATGACGATCTGTTGTGTAAGATCAGGTAAGGCGCTCCCTCCGTCATGATAATCTTAATCATAGGCTCTTTTGAGATGAGCAAATTCTGCGCAGAATCGATCACCGGTGATCACTGCAAGATGCATGCCGGTTAGAAATGTGTCTGAGTTACGTCCGCCTTGCTCTGATGTCATGCTGACGTGTGGCAAAAAACTCTGGCGACGGCGAGGCGGCTGTGTCGGATTGAGCAGTCGGGCGCAGTAGCTCTCCACCGACTGCGCTGACCAAAAGCACGATGGGAAACGCCTGGATGACGACACAGCTTAAAGCTCATTGGTTCAGACAACCGTGATGTTGCCGTTCTTTTCTAAAATGTTTTATTTTTTTAATCTAATATCATGTGGTTATATGCATGAATATTCCCAAACACTATGCCAGTGCGATCTCTGTGTGAGATATGTGATTGTTGTCATATTTCTATAAAAATCTAAAATACACATTTGTATTAAAGTAAAAATGGATGATAAATACGCCTTTCGTATGGAATTAAATAGCAAGCACTTTGAGTGTCTTGTTCATCATATTTATTTTCATATAAAAACAACAGAGCTGAAATTATATCATGTTTATCAGCAACACAGCACGTGAGTGTGATAACGCGATATCCGCCTTTGATCTCGTATCTGTTCTACTTCGAGAGGTCAGAACTGTCCGTCCTGACTGCACTTTTTTCACTCCTCCCCTCACTGCAGCCGCCTACTCTCACCTACATTTCAGGCGAGGCGAGGCGCATCTCAAACGAGCCTAATATCTTGCAATCTGTTGCATAAGATCACGTGAGGCGCTCCCTCCGTCATGATAATCTTAATAATATCTTGTAGTGTGTGATGCGCCACAATTTTCAAATCTTGTAGTGTGTGCATGTTTAATATTTCAGGGAAGATAATCTGCAAAGATTCTTCTTATGTGTGCGCTGCAACCAGATTTTATAATCGTTTAGGATTTTAAAAATCCTGTAGTGTGAGCCCGGCTTTACTTTCCCCGAGTTACTGTCTGCCCGAAAGATCTCAAAGCCATCCAGGACAACCTCTGTATCCGTAACAGACTTATCCAACCAGGAATCAGTTAAAGCCAAAACACATGCTTCCCTGATGCATCCGTGAGACATTTAGCATGTAACAGGTCTATTTTGTTTTTCAATGAACGGACATGTGAAAGAATAATTGAAGGTAGTAAAGGTTTAAAAGGACGCCTTCTGAGTCTACAGCACACCACTCCTCGCCTTTTTTCCTTAATATTATGTCAGGTGGGATGAGGATAGAAGGGTCCAATTGACAGTAGATAGAACCACGCAGAGACGTGGTGAGATGCGCCTGCCTCGCCTGAAATGTAGGAGAGTAGGCGGCTGCAGTGAGGGGAGGAGTGAAATAAGTGCAGTCAAGACCGACAGTTCCGACCTCTAGAAGTGGAACACATAGATCAAAGGCGGATATCCTGTTAACACGTGCTGTGTTGCTAATAAACATGATATAATTTCACCTCTGTTATATAAAAATAAATAATATATATATATATATTTTTTTACTTTAATACAAATGTGTATTTTAGATTTTTATAAAAAATATGACAACAATCACATATCTCACGCAGAGATCGCACTGGCATAGTGTTTGGGAATATTCATGCACAATTTAAACATATAATATGATATTAGACTAAAAAATAAAACATTTCTAAAATGTACAGCAACATCACGGTTGTCAATGAGCTTTAAGCTGTGTCGTCATCCAGGCGTTTCCCATCGTGCTTTTGGTCAGCGCAGTCGGTGGAGAGCTACTGCGCCCGACTGCTCAATCCAACACAGCCGCCTCGCCGTCGCGAGAGTTTTTGGCACAGGTCAGCATGACATCAGAGCAAGGCGGACCTAACTCGGACACATTTCTAACCGGCATGCATCTTGCGGTGATCACCGGTGATCGATTCTGCGCAGAATTTGCTCATCTCAAGCAAGCCTATTGTTGCCCTTACTTATCTGTTTGAAGGTGTAGGCGCATCAGGTGAACTGGGCGAACTGAACCAACTGAGCCTCGCTGGTGACGTCTGTAGAAGATGCTGCATGGTATTTGTACGCATCTGAACCCGTATTCACAAAACATTTTATCTTACCACTAAGAGTTCTCCTAAATAGCAGTAAAAGTTTTTAGCTAAGAGTTTTCTCTTAAAATCTATTAAAAAAAACTGCTGAGAGAAACTTTTAGTAAGGAGTAGAGAGAAGTCTTAAGCTAAGAGTAAGGGCGGGGTTGACCTCATTGCTATGAATGATGTCAGCATGCTCACTAACAATGCACACAGTGATTGGCTGATAGGGGAGGGGTCTCTGTCAAACATTTATTCATAGAAATATTGTTATAAATGTTGCCATATTCAAATAAAGTTTTAAAAGGTTTGTAAAAATGTTGCCACATTCAAATAAAGAATTTAAAATGCAGGCTAAGTGTCACTTATTAAACCAGTATATGTTCAAATGATTGACATCATGATTTTACATGTGTGCTTCTTATAATAAACAATTAGCTGATATGCATAGAAACAAACTGTATGCTTTTAATGACACAGAATAACCGAGAACTGAAACGAAATCGTTGGGTGGAGAGGGGGCGGGATCGGCAAAACATCTGGAAGCGGGAATCAAACTCGGGTCGCTGTGAGCGCAGTTACGCCATGTCAGAGAACTAACCACTAGGCTATCAGTGCCGATGTTACTAATCCTTTTATCAACAGGATAGAATAATCATGGCTAGTGAGCTACGCAAACGTACAAGAAAACCGAACTAGACGCAATAACAGCTGTTACTTCTTGCCCAACATATTAATGAAAACAAGGATATGAAAATCCTAATTAAAATTTGGAGCTGGGAAAACCTCCAAGACTAAAACAAGTTGTGTGGGAATATGCGTGCAAATAAATGCAGAGTGTTTCTAAAAAGTGTAAGTTCCGAGGCAGATTGCCAGCAACAGCAATATAGGAAGGTTGGGATTTGATCTTAGTGATTTAAGTCTGATTTAGGCTGATTTATACTCGATGCGTTCTTCTGCACCGCAAGCCTGTGCTGACTGCGCGCACATCACCAAATTCTGGGCCCTTATTCCTAAAACATCTTAAGGATAAAAGTAGCCTATCTCATAACTTACCGATTTAGCAGAAAATCTTAAAAATAATGGGCGTGTCAATCCTAAATTTAGGACTCCTAATTTTTTCTCTAAGAGTATTTCACAAAGCGTTTTAGCACTAAAACTAGCTCCTAAATCTGTGAAATGTTGGGAGTAGTGGAGAGGACTCCTAGGTCACTGAGATCAAGTCCTAAAACTATCCTAAAATGGCTGTTGCCGGCTATCTGCCTCGGGACAGAAACATTTTAGAAACATTTAATGATAATGAGATTTAAGAAGGTATATGGTCTTAATCGCGAAGGTATTATGACTGTTGCAGAACTTGCAGGGACGCAGTCACTTCACCAACAAATAGAAACAACACAATAACGCCACAGATCAAGGTTTTGGCAACCCTCGAATGGCAGCTCCTTATGAATGCAATAAATATTTTAATGAGGCTAAGGATTTTAATCTGCAGTAGCATAACAAGGTTACATGAAAACATTATGGTCAACTTGAAAATAATGCCCGTTTACCTGTAGCAGTTGTTTGTCGCTTAAATTCTGCGATCTCTGCCTCTGCCTGACTTTGCAAAGAATACCAGCGCTTTTCACAGTCATCTTCTGGACAAAAGTGGGAAAGCTGCATTTATTTGCACACATGTATTTTCCCACACATCTTTTTTTTTTTTTTTTTTAGTTTTTGTGGTTATGCCAACTACAAATCTTCCCTTGATTATATCATTGTTTTCATGAGCAAGATGGGAAGTAAGAGTTGTTCTTGCGTCCAGTTTGGTTTTCTTGCAACATTTTTTTTTTTTTTTTTTAAATCTTTATTTGAATATAATATAATATTGCACGTTACAATATTTCTATGAATAAATGTCTGACAGAGACCCCTCTCCTATCAGCCAATCACTGTGCAGAGTTAGTGAGCATGCTGACATCATTCATGACAACGAGGTCAACCCCGCCCTTACTCTTAGTTTAAGACTTCTCTCTATTCCTTACTAAAAGTTTGTCTCAGCAGCTTTGTGAATAGGTTTTAAGAGAAAACTCTTAGCTAAAAACTTTTACTGCCATTTAGGAGAACTTTTAGTGGTAAGATAAAATGTTTTGTGGTTACAGGCTCTGATCATTTGTACATTATGTAATGACGTTAAACTCGTTTTCAACATGATAGTTTTATTCTTACATGTACTATAATAATATGTTATTAGCTCTGAGATAAATCATGTCAGTGAATAAATACAAAGATATGCATCGCATCACACCGGTGTGATCGTACGCTTCAGGGACTAGCCAAGAATGATCACACCGTACGCGTGAAAGGGTTAATTTACTATTCCTCTTTACTTTCACTTTTTACGAGCCACTTGACCCACTATTTCTTCAGGTGTTAATGTGCGTGATTGAATGTAAGTTTATTTTCATTATCCCTGATTAAAAGTCCAAGATGTTTATTTCATTGTTGTGTTTACATATTCATCTTGTGCAGTCGAACCATACATTGCTTATAATGTTGATATCTTTAAGATATAGAGTGATTCAAATGCGTACCCTCGCTACTGGTAACCCTCATAATTCCTGGTCATGTTAGTATATGTATAACGTATCAGTAGCAAGTTATTTACATGTCTGTAATGTTCATTTAGAAGATGCGAACTGATGCTTATTTGTTCTGTTTGTTCTCTTTTTTTTTTTTCTTTACTTTTTTTTGTGTATGTGTTGTGTGGCTGTCCCGTTACGTGTGTAACGCAGTCAGGAGGTGAATCATTTCTCTTTTCCACATGGAGCCGACATGCGCCTGTCACATGACAAAAGAACGAAAGGCCAAGTCGAGTGGTGAACTAATTGTATTTGTTTCTCATAATTTATCGATTAAGGCTGATTGACAGTTTTACTACAGACACCATGACTACGGTCAGTGTGGCAAACCATGCTTAATTTGTGGTAACCATGGTTTAACAGTGAGCCTTGATTAATTTATTCTGTTAACCAAAGTACTGAAGATCAGAAGAGTGACTGCTGGTCATGTGATCAACATGTTGGCCAATTCTGTGAAAAATAAACTTTTATTAAAAGAAATAAAGCTTTTATTTGGCTGCTGATATTACTGGTGTCTTCATCTCAACAGTGTTTTTTAATTAACTTTAAAAAAATAATTTTTCAAAAGTACACAGTTGTTGAATACATTACCCCCCCTAGTTCAAAGAAAAGTAACTTGAATTTCAGATTAACAAACATTTATTAATCATATATTGGTGTGCATTCTAATGCTCATCGGTAAGTTGTTATTGAACTTTTCGTCATTTCTAAATACCTAA
This sequence comes from Cirrhinus mrigala, assembly GCA_036247105.1. Classification (NCBI taxonomy): domain Eukaryota; kingdom Metazoa; phylum Chordata; class Actinopteri; order Cypriniformes; family Cyprinidae; genus Cirrhinus; species Cirrhinus mrigala. The sequence goes on along the minus strand of CM070009.1, from coordinate 17,541,822 downwards.
CCTAATGTTTGTGTGTGTATTATAGCAAGTCTGGCTCTCTAAATGATTCAAACTTTTTTTTAAAAAAAGTAATGGTACTGGACATCACATTTTTTCTATTTTCTTATTATGCTGGACAAATTCACTAAAACCAGACTAGGCTGGTTGGCTGGTTTTAGCTGGTTGTTCCAGGTGGTCCCCCAGCCTGACCAGCTAAGTCCAGACTGGCCAAAGGAAGTGGCCAAAACCCCTCTAAAACCAGCCTGCTGACCAGCTATGACCAGCTAAGACCAGGCTGGATGTCCAGCTAAAACCAGCCAACCAGCTTAGGCTGGTTTTAAAAGTTCTTTTTTTTTTTTTTTTTTTTCAGCAGGGACATGGGTATTATTCCTTAAACTGGTAAACATAACGCGTAACTCGTCGTAGCTACAATATACTATATGTACTATAAAAAATGATGTTTATGTAGGTTTGAAATAAACGTACCTTCAACCAGCTAACTAGAGAACATCCGATGCTCTACTTGACTTTATACCGCTTAAAATTGTTGGGCCTCGTCTAGCTGCTCATATTTAACTCTCATATGTACTGGGGCGGTGCGAAGATGGCGGGTTGAGCAGCCCCGTTTTTCAAAGCTTGTGACAGTTGTTCCCTAAAGTTCCCTAAAGTGAGTAATTCCCACCGTTTTACACTAAGATGTCTTCACAAAAACTAATTAAACCTGCCATACTAAAATTAGACCCCAGAGGGAAAGGTTCAAACGAAAGCAGAGTAAAAAAAAAAAAAAAAAAAAAATTGGAGCATGATTATGCAATGGAGATCGCTGTGCAAAGTAAAAGAGAACGTGGAAATGGCTCTCTTCCTTCAACGCCAAGCAAAGATTCTGCTGAAAAGAGGGCTAAACCAAATGCTGACGGTGAGAAGTCGGAAGTCTCCAATGAAACTATCTTGGAGGTGATACTAAATTTTAAGTGAACAATCGAAACAAAGCAGTGCCTTGATTGCAAGCTTAACGAAAGCAATTCAATTCAACACAGAAGAGGTGAAGGAGTGCAAAAAAACAGTCAAGGATTTGGAGATACAAAATGATAATCTTCGCAAGGAGAACTGTGATCTTAAGGAGAGGATTCGAGAACAGGAAAGATGCAGAATGAGGTGGTGCCTTCGTATATAAGGTATTGAAGAGAGAAAAGATGAAGATATTCGATCCTGTGTCATCCAAACCCTTGGTAAGATTGCACCTGATTTGGAGTCAAAGATGGAAGCTGTTGATATCGTTCATCGGCTGGGGAAAAGGATGGACAGTAGAAACAGGAACGTCATCATTCTGTTTGCTCAAAGACGGATGAAGGAGGAAATCTGGCGGTGAACCAAAGACTCTCCTTGCAAAGCGGAAGGAATTTGATGCGCAGAGATGCTTCCTCGAGAAGATTTGGAAGAAAGATGAAAGATGTGGTCACAAATTGAACAAGCTAGAAGGGCTATAAGTATCTATACTTGTATGTATCTATAAGTTACAGGTTATACAGAAACTGAGTGTGAGTTGTCAAGCAGGAGTTTCATAGTTTAATTTGTTTTATCCACTTGTTCTTTTTGTTTGTTTGTTTGTTTGTTTTTTGTTTTGGAGATAATGGTAAAGAATAAAACTGTTTTTGGTTCTTTGAATGTTAGGGGCTTAAAAGACATTGTGAAAAGGAAGGCGTTTTTTTTATTTTGTAAAGTGCAAAAAGCTCAAAAAGCTGTTTTTACAAGAGACTCGTTCGTTGGACTCGGATACCCCTTTTTGGTCTAACCAATTGTAAAGCCCATTTATGATCTCCAGAAAAGTCTTAAACAAATACATAAATAGGCTCCGATGGCCGCAAGTTGAAACTAAAAGGGTTCAGTAATCCTAAATACCTCATGTGCAAAAGTGCAATACTTTACAAAAGGGTAATTCAAAACAGTGACAAAGGCCAGCTCCTAAAACAGAGCCAGAAAATACACCCTCATGATTGTGCCATACAATTCAAGCTCATATTTAAAACACCAACACATCTAATAAATAAATACAAAAATACACATTTCAATACATTTAAATACAGCGCAATATAAAACAAACAAACAAACATACAATTCAAATATATATCACATACCCAGGGGCGTCGTAGTTGGGTGAAAAGTGGGACTAAATTACCAGGGCCCCAAGTGGGGGGAGGGCCCCTGAGGAGTGTAATTTTATTTTCTTGCAGGCCTATAATGTTAGGCTACCTTTGGTGGCATCTACTGTTAGCTTTTAAGCCTTCTGCAAATAAAACAGAAATTCAGAGAAGTTGTGTAATAAGTCTTTTTTTTGTTATACATATAAGAGTTCTTAGATTAGTAGTAAGGTTAGCTGTAGGTAGTTGTGAACCTCGAGCTTACCGGGGCCCATGGCCACTGCTTGTGCATAGGGCCCAGAATTTGGTGCTACACCCCTGCACATACCTAGCACCAGCTACGACAACAGTTTCTCAACACTGGCACAAACCATCATTGCCGTCTGCACAAAATATTTGAATGCACATTAGTATACAAAATGTCACACTTTTAAAAGTATCACATTTCAAACGTCGTCACATACCTAACAGCAGCTGTACCAACTGCATTCCAAATGTGGCACAAACCATCATCGTCGCCTTCACAGCCTATTTTCATACACATGATTATACGAAACAACACACATCTAAAAAGTGTTACATCCAACTTAACTAATAAAACATTTACCTTCCAGGAAAGAAGTCACAATAACCCATCTGGCGTTATCTGTTCAGCGTGCACGCCGCCATTGCTCTAAATCCAATGCCATGCCATTCATAAAGGACGCGAAACTAGAAGTTACCGTAAACACCCTATCAAACCAGGTTAGCGAAAAAAACTATAGTGGTTGCGACCATCACACAATGGGGTGACAAGATATTTTTCAGTCATGGTTCTAATCATTCTGGAGGTGTGGCAATATGCTTTAACATATTGTCCCGGTGAAATCATTACTTACAAAGCTGATGGTAGTGGTCATTGGTTAATGGTGGTAATGAAAATTGATGGTGTTTCTTTCATTTAACTTTAACAATACAGCTCAAAGAAATTAGTAGAAGATATTTCTAATGTGATTATAGAGGTACAGTACCCATCAGATAATGTTATAATAGAAGGGGATTGGAATATGGTTCCAGATGAGTGGATGGACAGATGGCCTCCCAGACTTAATAAGCAGCGGCTTAATGTTACCATCAAACTTTTGAAAACAGAAAATAATTTACATGACATTTGGAGATATTTAAATCCTGAAGCTGAATGTTTTTCCTGGTTTAAACCTAATGGAGAGAGCAAATCTAGAATAGATTATTGGTTGGTTAGTGATAATATTGTAAAATATGTTTCTCAATCTTCAATTTTTAAGGCTCCACTAACGGATCATTGCTTTATAGATCTCGTTTTAGAACCCACTGTTAAGCAATTTAGAAGCAAAGTTTACTGGAAGTTTAATGCTTAGGGTTAAGAATGAAATTTTGCAGTAAAATTAAAGAATTGCTAAGTAGTATAGAGATAAATGATTCTTTTGATTGTAATGTAAGTAAATGGGAATTTTTTAAATTTAAAATTAGGGAATTTTCCATCGTGTTTTCTAAGAAAACTAATGAAGAAAACGGGAGTTTGAAAGTACCCTAATCCATGAAGTAAGTCAGTGTTGTAATAAACCTGTTTTAAATAATGAGGAAAAAAATAGGGTGATGGAGCTTCAGAATAAGTTAGATAATCTTTATCTTGAGAGGGCCCAAGGGGCCTTTGTAAGGTCGCGGGCCAGGTGGATTGAGGAAGGTGAAAAGAATTCTTCATACTTTAGTAATTTAGAAAAAAAAAACAGACAGCAAAGAAACTCCATTGACAGTTTAATGATTCAAGATGAAGAATGCAAAGATTCTAGGAGAATTGAAAAAGAGGTGTTTTTATTTTATTTTATTCTTCAGAATTTTCCTCAGATGAGTCAGATCGTTTTTTGATAAAATTCGAAACTATATTCCAAAACTATACTCTTTTGAAATGTTATGTGATTCAGATCTTAAAATTGAAAAATTGGACTCAGTTGTGATGAAGATACCTTTAAACAAATCTCCAGGGACAAATGGGCTCACTAATAACTTTTTAAAAAAATTTTGTGGGGATTTGAGGAATTTATTATTTAATGCCCTAAAGGAATGTATTGAAAAGAAAGAGTTGAAGAGTTGCTGCTAGACTAAAAAAAAAGGCATTTCTACCATAATTAGCAAGACACAATCAGGTTTTTTGGATGGAAGGTCAGTTCACAACAATATTAGATTGGTTCTAGATTTACTTGGAACTTGTACAAGATTTCCTATTAAAAGGGGATTTCGTCAAGGTTGTGGCAGCTCTCCATTATTGTTTATAATGGTCGCTGAGCTATTATCGATATTGATTAAAAATAATGATATCAAAGGGTTAATAATATTGGATAGGCAAATAATAAGTCAGTTCGCTAATAAACAAAAAATTCCTCAAGCTCTACATTCTGTTAATCTGTTTTCTAAAGTTTCTGGGCTGCATCTGAATCTAAAGAAATGTGAAATGTTAACTTTACATGAGTTTCCTCTGCAATCATTATTTAATATCCAAATTAAGAAGGAAGTTAAATATTTGGGAATTGTTATTTCTAAGTTGAGTTTTGCCAAAATTCCAACTACAACATACTGTTAATATTTATAATAGAATGATTAGAGCCATTCCCGTTGTGTTGCGATTATTGGTTAAAGAAGATATTGTTCACTCACAAGTTTCCAGAGAATTGAGGCAGCTTTCTTTAGAAGGTTTTGATTTTTGTGAGAAAAAATGCACCAATAAGATTATTAGATATTGTATCTTACAGGCTTATTAAAAGGGAATACATGCTTGAAGATTTTGATCCGCTTGAAATAAAATAAATAAATAAATAAATAAATAAATAAATAAATTAGAAAAGTATATCTGTCTTTCCCCCTTCCTCCAAAAGCTAAAGACACCTCAGCTAAAGCTTTAAGATTCTAAATTAGATTTACCCTAATGAATTTTTAAGATTGAAATTTAATTTTGATTTAAATAATTGTGTTTTTTGTGAAACCAGTATTGAAACATTAGATCATGTTTTCTTTTTGTGTGATATGGTACAACCTTTTTGGAGAGAGCTGCAAAACTGGTTATGTTCCAGGGATGTTGAATTTCCACCACTCGATGTGAAGGTAGTCAGGTTTGGTATTTTTCTTGAAAACAAAGACTATAAATTTGTTATTAATTTCCTGTTATGTTTTGGAAAGTTTTTTATTCACAAGTGCAGATGGTTTAAATTTATACCTAACTTTATTCATTGGCAGAATGAAGTAAAACTCTTATACAAATTTTTAAAATTTGTTAAGAATAAGAAAGCCCTTAAACTGACTTCTCTCTTGGATCTGTACAATTTATTGTAAAAGCCCTCTTTGTTGTATTTTACTTTAGATGTATTTTACTTTTTAGTTATTCTTTTTCTTTTGGTTTAGTTTTGTATATTTTGATGCTTTCTCTTTTCCTTTTTTTTGGTTATGCTCAACCAAGGCTGTGCAAGATTGGTGGTTTTCTGGATTGTGATTACGTACCTTGTTTGGTTGTAAAGTGTTACAATAAAATAAATAAATAAATAAATAAATAAATAAAAACTCTCATATGTACTCACATACACTCTCTCAGCTTCATGAAGACTTACTGCCACCTGCTGTACCGAAGTGAACACCGCAGTGAGTGCAGTGCTGTCTGTAGGCAGTGTACCAATAGTCTTTGAATGCAAAGCAGTGTTTGGCACTTTGTGCCTCAGTACTTTGTATAGGCAGGTATTTAGTCATTACTTATCAAAATAGTATCGAGAAGAAAAATAAGCAAACCATGTTTGGCATGTTGCTGTTATATTTGAATATATGTATAAGTGTTCAGATGCAAAAGCCTTTAAGTCGATCTGACGTTTTTCTTTAAAATAAGCATTTTTTATCAGGCTCCTATGTTTCTACCTAAGTACCGGTACTTCTGATTGGGCTGAGGCTGGAATTTAGTGAGTTTTAAGGAAAAGTATTTGATGGACATATACTGTGTTGAGAGCATTCACTCAGAATCATTATCTCATATAAGCTTGTAATGCCACACCAGCAGAGGGAGCCCTCACCCATGGACTGTCTGTTACCGCTCCCTCTGCTGCTTCTACAGGTACTTCCGGTTTGGTGGCCACATAAGGCAGGCCATGCCAAACAGGCCCCGTGAAGTATTGTTTTGCTTGTGCGGACTCTACTAAGTGTTTTCCCTGTTTTGTTTTATAGTCATAGTTTTTGTCTTGTTTTTCGCTATAGTTTTGCCTCGTTCATTGCCATAGTTTTTGCCTAGTTTCTTAGCCTTGTTTATTTGTTACTTTTGGACTGCTCACTTGTATTTTGACCTATTGCCTGTTTTTACTGGATTACACTTTTGCCGTGCCTACGTATCACTGTTTGTTTGGAGATTGACCCTGCCTGTCTTGACTACGATCTGTTTAATAAAGCTCGCATCTGGATCTTACACGCTTCCCACGAGTCCTGTTACAAAGCTTATGCGTTTATTTATGAAGGGAACAGATGAACAGAGACTGTGCATCACTTTTCATGTTCAACACCACAGTTTTTATTTATTTAACACATCATTGGTGAATAAAAGTATTAATTTCTTTAAAAAAAAAAAAAAATGAACAGTTGTGTATATTGTAAGAAAATGTTTGTACTTTAAATAAAAGCTGTTCTTTTACTTTTTTCATCAAAGAATCCTGAAAAAAAGTATCACAGGTTCCAAAAAATATTAAGCAACACGACTGTTTCCAGCACTGATAATAAATCAGTATATTAGAATGATTTCTGAAGGATCATGTGACACTGAATACTTAATGATGCTGAAAAACTCAGCTTTGATCACAGCAATACATTCAATTTTTAATGTATATTAAAATAGAAGAACGCTGTTTTACATCGTAATAATATTTCACAATATACATTTTCTGTATTTTTGATCAAATAAACACAGCCTTGATGAGCATTAGAAACACACACGCATTACACACACACACACACACACACACATTTCATCACAAAAAGGCTTTAAAGGGGTCATCGGATGCCCATTTTCCACAAGTTGATATGATTCTTTCGGGTCTTAATGAAAAGTTAAAAATTCTCAATGGTTGTGTAAAACAACACCCTTTTTACCTTGCCAAAATCAGCTCTGCAAAAATCATCTCATTATGGTCGAGGCTGCTTTAAATGCAAATGAGCTCTGCTCGCCCCAGCCCTCTCTACTCTCTGTGGAGCCACCAGACTGTTTACTTTAGCCTCGTTTAGCCGCCAAACTTGCTAACTAGCACATTATTAGGAAAGGCGATCGCAAAGATTCATAAAAAAACCTTATACTCACTTCTGCTGTAAGTGAAGCTGGATCACAAATGATTCGCACGAACATAGACGGAAATATGTAGATCGGGAGGCACATTCCCTTCACAAGCAAATGTAATCTACTGCATCTTCAGCGGCTCAGATGTTGGGAATGAATGATGACCACTACGTTCATTATTACATCCAGCAACACAACACCTCAATCGCTCAATCTGACATATTCTTGTCTAATTTACATCCCTGCTCCGACATCGAAATATAGAGGGTGGACTGTTACAGCTAATCTGAGGTAAAACGCTCATGTCAATCAACTATCGTGGGAGCGGCCTCTGTTGATGTGACGCCACAACGACAAGGATCTGAGAATGGCTCGATTTGAAAAAGGGAATATTATTTTTACAGATTAATTAAAAACCACTCCATGGATTTTTATCATTATAGGGTAGATTTGTACATACACTGCCAACACACATTATTGTTCAAACAACATGTAAAAGTGAACTTAGCATCCGATGACCCCTTTAAACACACAATGCCTAATTTCAGATATAGTGGAACAAATATAGTATAGAACCTTCAAAATATTTTCAATGCTTTCAGTCCCATTGTTATGATCTTTAGGATCTTGTCTATAGCCATTACGAAGTTCACCATTCACTTTCCATTGGATAGAGAATAACCTGCCACTCTGACCAACAACCAAACCAGATATAGTGGAACTAAAATAATTTGTAAAAATGACAGAAACCAACAATGTGTAGGGCTGCACGATTAATCGAACGCGATTCCCATTTTGCGCATTTTGTCAATAAAGCTGGTTCTGTAATGAGCAGTAAATCTCCATCACCTGCTTTCAGATATAGCAGCAATTTCTACACAAAGCCGTAATTCACTGATAGGTTATACAAAAAAAAAAATGTAGATGATATTATTGTGCGATTATGAAATCGAAAGAAATTGTTCACGATAATGACAGCTGTTTGCGTAGCTTCTCAGTGAACTACAGCTCTGAAAGCATGTGAAAATACCACATTTAATAACATTTTTTTACTCCAAACTCACTTCATAACGTCAGTCGAGTGTTTGAAATAAATCCTTCTGTGAGATGATCTGGCTTACACAAAATAAGGCACACAACATATTTCATAGTATTCTAAGCAGTGATAAAGGCATCGTATTATAAATATACTTTATTATAATGAAAATTATAATAATAAGAACTCAGTTAAACCAGTCATAGGTGTGTGTTTATTAGTCACGTTGAATCAATGAATACAGTTAAATCTTCTGTTTATTCAGCTGCAGCGATAGTGATTTTATGAGTGTCTTCTTCGTATTTGGTGTTTCCGCGCAAGAGTGCCCTCTGGCCTTCAGATGAAGATTTACTGCTGATCACAGAACCGTGCTTCACTGAAAGATACGTATGACAATTGCAGCTTCTGCCTAATCGTGATCACGATTTCATTTCGATTTATCGTGCAGCCCTAAATACAGACAAAATAAATAAACTGCTACAAAAGTGTGTCATGTTTGTTTATTTATTCATATTCAAATGTTCACAAGGCCAAAAGCGGATATTTACCATGTAATATTAGCAAAAATAAGTAAACTAAAAGACATAAAAAGGAAAGAAAGAAAGACTAAGAAGAAAATGAATCCATAAAACATAAACACACACACAAAATACTGCTCATGTAGGCTTCACTTTGACCAAAGTCACTGTGCACCCGTAGATAAGAGAGATAAGGAAGAGGGCAAGGAAGGCACAGGCCATATTCCACGTCTCTTCAACCGTATCCTGTGCAATGGCTTCAGGTTTGTTCTCATTCATAAATATAGCCTCCTCAAATAATGCTGTAAAAAGCATTAAAATAAGTTAACATTTAAAGATCCATTATTTTCTTGATAAAATTGTTATAGCACGTGAAATTGGGGGGGGTACCTGTTGTCTTTGAGATGCTACGTGACACGTTACCAGCAACATGAGTGACCTGGCATGTGTACACCTCACCAGGTGCCCAGTCTGAAGGTTGAAGATCCAAGTGACTTTGGATGCTAAATTTTCCATCAGGGCCTTTTGCAGGGTTGCTGACCCTGTGGGCAGACACCTCAGTCGTACCCAGCAACCAGGTAATGTTGATGGCAGGTGGGCTAAAACCAAATACCAGGCACACTAACTCACTAGCACCCTGCAGCAGCTTTGCAGATGGAGCAGTTTCAATCACAGAGGCTAAAAAGAAAAAAACAAAAAAAACAAAACACAAAACATGCTATCAAAGTTTTTCAAAACCGTATGAAACATGAATACAATCTCAGCAATTAAATCAGCGGATCAATCTATTTAAAATATCAGGTATATTTTTTCCTGATGGCACCCACCATATAAGTTCTCTATAGTGGAAATGATTGGATTTTGGGATGACTCATGAGAGACAACACACGAGAACACGCCGTCCTTCCGCTCTGATGCAGGCAGCATTAAGGAACTATGCATAGCAAAACCTCCTGAATTGTCATTAATCACAGGACTGTTACTGAAATGAGACGCGTCTAGTTCTGTCCCATTTAGTTGCCACTGCACAGAGATATCAGATGGGAAGAAACCAGTGATCAAGCAAAGAAGGCTGGCATTTTGGAGTCCAGAGAGATCGCTGTCTGAGGGGCTGAGGATTTTTACAGTGGGTTGTATGGGGTCTGCGGGCACAAGGCAACAATTAGTAATAAGAAAATATTCAATGTAACAGCAGTGTTAAGAAATGTGAGTGCTCACCTCGGATTTTTGAGATGGTTTTCTTCTGTGGCCTGTCGTTAGAGCACAAATGCTTAACCTCACAGGTAAAGACAGCATATGTATTCCATTCTTTAACTGAAACTTTCAAAATATTTTCAGTGCTTTCAGTCCCATTGTTATGATCTTTAGGCTCACGTCTATGGCCATTACGAAGATCTCCATTCACTTTCCATTGGATAGAGAATAATTTGACACTCTGACCAACAACCAAACATGTCAAATGCACATCGGTGGCAGATCTCACATTTCTGAGCGATGGACCCAGCAAGTAGACCCCTGCCTGCTGGCTGTAAGGTGCAATCACTGTTGGACAGTAAACACATTTGTTGAGAAATTACATTCATACTCATACACTCTTAAAAAAATGCCTTCAAAATGGTGTTTTTACAGTGATGGTGCCATAGAAAAGGGGTGGCGAACGTCGGTTCTGGAGAGTCACAGCCGTGCAGAGTTTTGCTTAAACCCAAATCAAGCACACCTGAACAAGCTAATCAAGGTCTGAAGGGTTGGAAGGCAAGCCTGCAACCTTTAGTCAAAAAAGCGTAATGGCTAAAGCTAACGCTGTGGCGCAGGGAAGTAGCCGAGATGCCTTTTTTTTTTTTTTTTTTTTTTAATGGATGTCAATGGAGGACAGGCTTTACTATGCTGAATAAACAGCTTTTAGCTGCTTTTTTTTTTGTTTTGTTTAGTTTTTTTTTTTAGGAAATAGCTTATCATCTATTGAATCGACAGCCTATCAGCTAATCTTCAACATGTTTTACACTAAACAATAGTTTTGAATTGAACTATTTTTAGAGCTTACACCGGAAAAAGTCTGACTTTTTGCAACATGGATTAAGCTTACAGCACTTCTTATTCTTTCCTGGTATCCATAAACGGCGATAGAGTGTCACTCAACTCTGATTGAAATTCAATGACAACAAGGCTGTAATGTGATAGGTTATTAAGGCACACATGATCCAAGTTGACCGTTACGCATTATCCAATATTGATTACCATTTGTAAAACCACAATTTTACTACAATTACCATAATTAAACAGTGGTTAGGATACCAAAACCATGGTTAATTTGTAGTTACCATGGTTTAACTAACTGTTTTTTTGGTTTTATTTGTAGTAAAATCATGGTTAATTTTTGTAAGGGCCCTGCCATAGAAGAACCATTTTTGGTTCCCCAAAGAACCTTACAGTGAACAGTTCTTAAATGAACCATTTTGAAGAACATTTAAAAATCTAAAAGACCTTTTTGCACTATAAAGATCCATTTCTGCATTTGAGAGGTTCCATGGATGTTCAAGGTTCTTCATGGAACATGAAACAACCTTTGTTTTTAGGAGTGTATGTATAGAAACCAAACATTCTTGCATAAACTATAATATAATCGTATATCTGCATCTCATTGCAGTGCTGACTAGAGAGGGGCAAGGGGTTCCTGTTACATTTGGCACGTTTACCTGTGCAAATACTGGCATTTTTCTCAGCAGTTTTAGTCTGACAGGTGTAAGTGACACCTTGATTCCACTCTTGCTGTGGCACCAGTATCTCACTGTATTTTACACGTCCATCTTCCATCACTGTAACTTCTGAAACGCTGCCAGTTTTCTCCCCAGATTCTGAAAGCCACTTGATCTTTGGGTCGAATCCCGTCACTGAACACAGCAGCTTCTGTGAGTCTGAACTAGATTGACCCACACTGGATACAACAGAGAGCTCTATGGTAGGATCACCTGAGGAAAACAAATGCATCAGATGTTCAGTGAAGAAAACATAATACATCATTAATAAAATTCAATACTTTACATCAGTTACTGTCCCCAGACTAGTTAATGTTTTATTGATGAAATATTCATTCCTCACCAAAAATGTTTCCACTAGAGTTGGATGTCCAGGATTTGAAGAATCTATGAACTTTACAGGTAAAGACTTTTCCATTCTTATGGTGCTCACTAGGTATTGTAAAATGTTTGGTCAGGTACCAAATATTTTCAGAAGGGGTCCAATCCACACAACTTAAATCTGAGATATCAGTATTATTGGCCTGGAAGGTGATGCAGACCTCACCAGAGGGAAGATCATTTACAACACACTCCAGCACAGCACTGTCTGCCTGCGTTGATTTCATCAGAGTCCTCTTGATTACCACTACAGGATCTTTCTTTATATAACCTGAAGAGCAAAAATACACTTTATCACATGATATGTGGGTTTTAGAAGCTAAATTGTCATCAAGTGCATTGATGAATGCAGATCAGTGCAAAAGAAACCACTTACCAGCTGGGATTTCATTCCTTACTTCTGGGAAACATGGATGTTTAGCGGTACAAACAACGGTCTTAAGAGTCAACCATTCATCTTTGGATAAAGTCAAGTTGCTCACAATGTTATTGGATGGGTCTTTGACTTCTTTGGTGGCTGTTTTGCTTACATTGTCTGTCAACCAGGACACTTTAGTGTTGTCTGCTGCTTCAACAACACAGGAAATTGTGACCTTACTTTGCTGTATAATGTCTCTGAGATGGGCTCTTTTTATTTGGATGGAAGGTTTGAACAAAGACTGTGCTGTAAGGGGGGAAATGAATAAAGTTAGCTTTGCTTTCAGCTGAAAATCATAACCACACCAAAATACTGTGTCATGCCACAAACCAGATCTTATGTCTGAAAAAAAAAAAAAAAAAAAGCATCTGGAATACTGTTCAGATTATTACTTGACTTCTGACAGCACAACAACTGGGTTCCTGTCACATTTGGTATGTTTACCTGTGCAAATACTGGCATTTTTCTCAGCAGTTTTAGTCTGACAGGTGTAAGTGACACCTTGATTCCACTCTTGCTGTGGCACCAGTATCTCACTGTATGCTTTCACACGTCCATCTTCCATCACTGTAACTTCTGAAGCGCTGCCAGTTTTCTCCCCAGATTCTGAAAGCCACTTGATCTTCGGGTCGAATCCCGTCACTGAACACAGCAGCTTCTGTGAGTCTGAACTAGATTGACCCACACTGGGAACAACAGAGAGCTCTATGGTAGGATCACCTGAGGAAAAAAAAAAAATGCATCAGATGTTCAGTGAAGAAAACATAATACATCATTAATAAAATTCAATACTTTACATCAGTTACTGTCCCCAGAATAGTTAATGTGGCATAGATAAAATGTTCATTCCTCACCAAAAATGTTTCCTGTAGAGTTGGATGTCCAGGATTTGAAGAGCCTATGAACTTTACAGGTAAAGACTTTTCCATTCGTCTGGTGCTCACTAGGTATTGTAAACTGTTTGGTCAAGTACCAAATATTTTCAGAAGGGGCCCAATCCACACAACTTAAATCTGAGATATCAGTATTATTGGCCTGGAAGGTGATGCAGACCTCACCAGAGGGAAGATCATTTACAACACACTCCAGCACAGCACTGTCTGCCTGCGTCCTCCTGATCACCACTACAGGATCTTTATTCATGTAACCTGAAGTGCAAAAATACACTTTATCACATGATATGTGAGTTTTAGAAGCTAAATTGTCATCAAGTGCATTGACGAAAGCAGATCAGTTCAAACGAAATAACTTACCAGCTGGGATTTCATTTCTCTCTTCTGGGAAACATGGATGTTTAGCGGTACAAACAACGGTCTTAAGATTCAACCACTCAACTTTGGATAAAGTCAAGTTGCTCACAATGTTATTGGATGGGTCTTTGACTTCTTTGGTGGCTGTTTTGTTTACATTGTCTGTCAACCAGGACACTTTAGTGTTGTCTGGTGCTTCAACAACACAGGAAATTGTGACATTAATCTCCTGTATAATGTCTCTGAGATGGGCTCTCTTTATTTGAACTGAAGGTTTGCTCTGTGCTGTACAGGTGAAATTAATAAAGTTAGCTTTACATTCAGCTGAGAATCACATGTGATGATGCTAATGCAATGTTTATACTTTCATGCATATCTATGAGCCAGACATTAGGTTTTGAAACTTGTTCATTATTTTCTTTATTATGCTCAACTTACCCTCGCATGAGTTATATTTTTTCTTGAACTCTTCAGAGTTGTAGGTGGCTTTACAGGTGTACTCTTTGTCTTCATCTGGGGCACTGATAGGTAGCTGACTTATGTAAGTGTATTTTTTCTCGCTTTTATCAATGCTCTGAAACTTTTTATCAATTTGACTGTTGACAGACTTATTACCCTCAAGCCATTGTACAGAAAGTTTGTCTGGGAAATAATCATTCAGCTGGCACTCCAACACAATCCTGTCACCGTCCTTTCTACTCAGCAGAGCAATAGTAGGCTTATTGACACGTATTGCTATTAAAATAGATATGAAAAATCAGTTAACTTAGGCAGTGTGGTATAAAATTTATGAAAATGCTTATTCAATAAATTCAAATAAACATGCAAATTAATGCTGTTCATTTTTCAGTGTGGTTGTTATTTACATCATGAATGTTTTTTGTTAATGTTGTAGATACGGAAACAAAGATGGACAAAAGAGGAAATCAGAAACACGCTTCAGAGAACGTAGCAAATAGCAGGTGGAAGCGTTAGGTAACAGTCAAGCTGAAATAGCCACCAAAAGCAGAACTGAAAACCATCTGCATCTCTGAGACATGGTTGAAGACATCTGCACAGGAAAGACACCTGGCCATTTACATAAAATGGTTCACTTGTTATGCAATTTATTTTTTAATACACTTCACAGCATGAAACATTTACACTCACAAATATTCACAGCTAGAAGAGGCTGTGCTTCAGTCTCACAAAGTCTTGCAGATTTGGAAAAAGTTAATTATTGGGTTTAAGAAAATTATGTGCAAGTTATCACTTTCAAAAATTAGGGAAAAATTTCAAAAGGGCTTTTAAATACTTCTCTGTGTTAATAAATGTTAGTCCTTATGTAGTTTGTATAAACATATTTAAAGCAGCATTATAGTTTATCATGCAAACCAGAGTTTCTCCTTGATATAAAATGTTGTAAACTTGAGAGAAACAAAATACAAGAGCAATCAATTGGTTTCTTTCTTTTATTAAAGTAAAATTTAAAAACAAACATCACAATCACATATTTACAAGATAGAAAAGAAGAATAGAGCTGTTTCTTTCTGAGAAGTCTTGCGTGTCCTTACAAGGATCATTCATTTCACCTGAAAGCATAATTTGACACTAATTAGAGCAAGAAAAACAACCTTTGTTTAACGAGTTAAATATATGTCAAAATTAAATACAGTCAACCCAAAATTTATTCAGACACCTTCAATATTTCTCACATTATCACAGTTTATTCGCTATAGTTTAGAAAATGGTAATAAAACATGACAAAAGAGTTAAACTGTGTCAGAACAAATTAATCTTGATAATGTCAGATAACTTTGATAGAAAGGAATGTAATGAATTACAATCAACCAAAAATTCAGACAACTGTTAATATTTACACAACTATCAATACTTTGTTGACCAATTAACAAGCAATGCTTCATTTTGTTCAACCGCATTAGCAATTAAAGGAAAAACACTCAAGCAAAACATGGTCAGGTCAAATTGTCTGAATAATTTTTGGTCCCAAAATGTTTCAGTTATACTGGTAGTCCACTGCATGAAGAATTTTTGGGTATAATACGTCTCAGTTTGCTTTATTTTGCTATCCTCACTTACATAAATGAACTATAGTGTCCTCCACCCACTAGTAAAAACAAAACAAAACAAAACAAAAAAAAATCTATATTATATATATATATACACACACACACACATATATATAAATTATACCTGGTGTCTGAATAAATTTTGGTTTGACTGTATTATGTTAAAAAGCAAGGACATCTTTTTTTTTTTTTTTTTTTTTTTTGCATCATCTTTCCCCAGATAACTTAACAATTGGCACAAGATTAAAATGCTCTTATAAAATCTAGACTGACGTTTATCCTAAACTAAAAAATAACTAGAAAATCTAAAACTTGTATACCTTAACAAAAGTAGCCACTACGCTGTAGAACAAAGTGATGAGGAACAGGAAAACAAAGGTTACAGTGGTGTTTGCAATGCCACTATCATCTGCATCAATGGGTTCATCCAGGGGATTCTCTATCCACACCAAACATGCTGTGGGAACAGACAAGAACACATCTGCATGACCTACAGGACAACAATGCCACTGTCCAGCACAAACATGTTCTCTTATAATTATGATTAATTATGTTTTAATCACTTCACTTGCCCATCCTCATCTAGAATTAGACAGGTGGACTGAGGACAGGAATATCCAGCAAATGGAAATCAGTTAGAATATTGTGAACCTTGATTGAATTATATTGTCTTGAAATTTGAGGATTTTCATCTGCCATTTTTCATCTTGTTAATTATGTAGCACGTTTACTACATAGTTAAAACGCAATAGAAATCTGAATAAAGAAAGGTGGCCCTGACAAGTCAGACGAATGTGTCTTGGCATGCTGTAGATGAACTGATGTGGCTGTGAATTATTGATCTCTAATAACTGAGCTGTTATGGAGAGCATTATGTGTTTAAGTAATTATGCTATCAAACAAAGCAAAGAACATACAATATGCACACACACACACACACACACATATTGACAAACATTTCCTTCCATTATTAAGCATTTTATGTGCCAGCTAATGGTGTAGCTTTAATGACATTTTGTCAAGTATATATTCAGATTTTATATATTTTTAAATGCTATTTTTATTTATAATTGCTTTCAAAATGATTTAATTATTATTCTTCCATTTTTCATATATTAACCGGTTCCATGTTTTAATTTGAATACATTTCGTATTATTCAGTAAATATATATGATAAGAGTGATGTTATTTTATGATGTTTGTGATCTTTAATGCTCACATATGCTGTGAAAGAGAAATAAGAAACTGGTAATAAATTAAATACACAGGAATTATGCTTTGTTTCTTTTTTATTAGTCTTTTTTCCTAAAGGTAACATGCATGAAATAATTTTAAAAAAGCAAGAAGCCACAAACATTAAAGACCAACACAATTACAAATATGGACATGCAACTTAAAAACCAAAAGAGAATGAAAACAAGATGAACACTTAACAGGCATAACAGGAAGACACCACATACACAATGCTCTAGTCCTTGCAAGATGTAGGGGTATTCATACTTAGATTAATTACACCTGCCTTCTCCAAATTATCATCAATCGATCTCGTCAGTACACGCATTTTGTCATCAATGCCTTCATGGTACACAACACAACTGAACAATGCACCATTCTTCCACTTAGAATAATCAACTGTTAGCTGACTGTAGACGGAGAAGTTTTGACCATTCTTAATTGGCTGGCTAGTGCTATAACTGTATTCAGCATTCAGAGGTTCATCATCAACAAGCCAAGACACAAACACCTCTTTGGGGTAGAAGTCCTTCACATAACATGTCAGGGTCACATGTTGTTCCTGTTTGTGCTCTGGGGGTGCTATTATGAAAACAGTGGGTTTTTTGGGTTCTTTACCTAGTAATACAAGATCACAATTAAGACCAGATTGAGTCATGAATCATTCTCTTGTTATTATTATTATTATTATTATTATTATTATTATTATTTTGTCAAACTCTATATCAACATGTAAATCAGGAGACCTTGAAAGCATGAACTGCATGATGTTTTACAAAAAGAAAAACCCATACCATTTTCTCTGCTGAACGTTTTCTCCTTGGGCTCTGCTAGCTCGCGGTGTTCAACGGTGCATGTAAATTCAGTGCCGTTGCTCCATTCTTCATAGTTTATGGGGGCATCAAGTTCCACAGTTTTTCTGTTCTGGAAATATTCGTCGGCTGACTTGTTAGCGATGATGTTCTTATTTGCTTTTATTGTTATTTTGGTAAATCCTTCATTTTCTGCTGAAGCTTTGCACTTCAGCACTCCTACTCTATTTTTCAGCATGTCTTTAGAGGAGGGAGGCACTATTTCGAGATCTACATCAAGAGCAATCTCGCCGCCGCAATCTGGGTACAAAAAGCAGACACATTTGGGGAGACTTAAACATAATACGAATAAAGAAACAGAAAAAAAAAGAAACACTTCTATTTTAAAAACATTCACAGTTCTCAAGAAAAAAACATACCTGTATATTCAACCTCCTTTTCTTCTTTTCCCGCCTTGTGCTCGAACTGGCACTTAATTTTGCTGTTTGGCTTCCATTGTTCGGCAGAGATTTGCAAAATGCTTGTGGTGCTATATTTGGTGACTGGGCCATTCTTCTCACTTTTGTCAAATATGTCTATCGCATGTGTCACAGCTTTACCATCCTGAAACCACTTAAACGCGTATGTTTTAGGCGAAAACTGCTGGGCTACACACATGAAGGTTGCTGTTCCATTGTCTAACTCCATTTTTGTAGGTACTGTTAAGTACAGAGTTGCACGCAGATCTGGCGGTGGGGCTGGCAACATACAGGACAAAGCAGAGACGAAAGGACATGAAAGCAAAAGAAAATAGTGCAACATGCATTTTTTAAGCAAGCAAATAAGATGCTCTTGCAGTTGAGTTTGAATGTCAGTGCTAAAGTGTTATATATATATATATATATATATATATATAAATTTCTTCTTCTATTTTTGGTTTATACAGCAGGGAAAAATCTCATGTCGTTGTATTTCCTTAAGTATTTCTGAATTTCATTGAATAAAGAAATTATTTGGCCTGTCGTGTGCTATTCCGTTCTAGCATTTTTAGACTCGCTATATTTGTAGCCTTTCTGTTTTCAGCTGGAGTAAACATTGACTGACATCAGAGTTGATAAAGGACAACTTCTTGACATCCACAGACAGATTCACTCGTTAAATAAACCAAAGAGCGTGCTAAAACTTCCATTTAAACATGAGTCTCCACAAAGAAACAACAACATAATCTTAATCCAACAGCAAGATACTATAGAGAGACACATGAAGTAGCTAATGTAAATGTTAGATTTTTTATTTATTTATTTATTTATTTTTTTAATGCAACTTACGTGGTGGAGCAAAACATAATGCATCATTAATAATATTCAATACATTACATTAGTTACTGTCCCCAGACTAGTTAATGTGGTATTAATGAAATGTTTATTCCTCACCAAAAATGTTTTCAGTTGATTGGGATGTCCAGGATTTGAAGAGCCTATGAACTTTACAGGTAAAGACTTTTCCATCCTTCTGGTGCTCAATAGGTATTGTAAAATGTGTGGTCAACAACCAAATATTTTCAGTAGGGGTCCAATCCACACAACTTAAAACTGAGATATCGATATTATTGGCCTGGAAGGTGATGCAGACCTCACCAGAGGGAAGATCATTTACAACACACTCCAGCACAGCACTGTCTGGCTGCGTCCTCCTGATCACCACTACAGGATCTTTATTCATGTAACCTGAAGTGCAAAAATACACTTTATCACATGATATGTGGGTTTTAGAAGCTAAATTGTCATCAAGTGCATTGACGAAAGCAGATCAGTTCAAAAGAAATAACTTACCAGCTGGGATTTCATTTCTCTCTTCTGGGAAACATGGATGTTTAGCAATACAAACAACGGTCTTAAGATTCAACCACTCAACTTTGGATAAAGTCAAGTTGCTCACAATGTTATTGGATGGGTCTTTGAATTGTTTGGTGGCTGTTTTCCTTGCATTGTCTGCCAACCAGGACACTTTAGTGTTGTCTGGTGCTTCAACAACACAGGAAATTGTAACCTCACTCTGCTGTATAATGTCTCTGAGATGGGATCTCTTTATTTGGACTGAAGGTTTGCACTGTGCTGTACAGGTGAAATAAATAAAGTTAGCTTTACATTCAGCTGAGAATCACATATGATGATGGTAATACATTAACTGTACTTTCAAGCATATCTATGAGCCAGACATTAGGTTTTGAAACTTGTTCATTATTTTCTTTATTATGCTCAACTTACCCTCGCACATGTTATATTCTTTAATAAATTCTTCAGAGTTGAAGGTGGCTTTACAAGTGTACTTTTTGTCTTCATATGGGGCACTGATAGGTAGCTGACTTATGTAAGTGTAGGTTTTCTCGCCTTTATCAGTGTTCTGAAACTTTTTATCAATTTGACCTCTGACAGAACTACCACCCTCAAGCCATTGTACAGTAAGTTTGTCTGGGAAATAATCATTCAACTGGCACTCCAACGCAATCCTGTCACCGTCCTTTCTACTCAGCAGAGCAATAGTAGGCTTATTGACACGTATTGCTATGAAAATAGATATGAAAAATCAGTTTACTAGGAAAGACACCATTTACAGAAAATTATATGAATTAAATTATATGAAGAGTTCAGATGCAAAACCAGATAAAAGCCATATCGGTCAAAAATGAGATAATGATACTGAGTGAATGCTCTCGACACATATTATACGTCCATCAAATACTTTTTCTTCAAACTCACTAAAATACCAGCCTCAGCCCAATCAGAAGTACCGGTACTTACATAGAAACATCTGAGCCTGATAAAAATGCATTTTTTAAAGAAAGACGTCAGATGGATTTATCTGGTTTTGCATTATATATATATATATATATATATATTTTTTTTTTTTTTTTTTTTTCTTCTTCTTCTATTTTGGTTTATACAGCAGGGAAAATCTCATATGACATTTTATTTCTTAAGTATTTCTGAATTTCACTGAATAAAGAAATCATGTAGTCTATCGTGTGCTATTCTGTTCTAGCATTCTTAGACTTGTTATATTTGTAGCCTTTTGTAGAGTCTCCACAAAGAAACAACAACATAATCTTAATCCAACAGCAAGATACTATAGAGAGACACATGAAGTAGCTAATGTAAAATGTTAGATTTTTTTTTTTTTAATGTAACTTACGTGGTGGAGCAAAACATAATGCATCATTAATAATATTCAATACATTACATTAGTTACTGTCCCCAGACTAGTTAATGTGGTATTAATGAAATGTTTATTCCTCACCAAAAATGTTTCCTGTAGAGTTGGATGTCCAGGATTTGAAGAGCCTATGAACTTTACAGGTAAAGACTTTTCCATTCTTCTGGTGCTCAATAGGTATTGTAAAATGTGTGGTCAACAACCAAATATTTTTAGTAGGGGTCCAATCCACACAACTTAAATCTGAGATATCAATATTATTGGCCTGGAAGGTGATGCAGACCTCACCAGAGGGAAGATCATTTACAACACACTCCAGCACAGCACTGTCTGGCTGCGTCCTCCTGATCACCACTACAGGATCTTTATTCATGTAACCTGAAGTGCAAAAATACACTTTATCACATGATATGTGGGTTTTAGAAGCTAAATTGTCATCAGGTGCATTGACGAAAGCAGATCAGTTCAAAAGAAATAACTTACCAGCTGGGATTTCATTCCTTTCTTCTGGGAAACATGGATGTTTAGCGGTACAAACAACGGTCTTAAGAGTCAACCACTCAACTTTGGATAAAGTCAAGTTGCTCACAATGTTATTGGATGGGTCTTTGAATTGTTTGGTGGCTGTTTTCCTTGCATTGTCTGCCAACCAGGACACTTTAGTGTTGTCTGGTGCTTCAACAACACAGGAAACTGTGACCTCACTCTGCTGTATAATGTCTCTGAGATGGGCTCTCTTTATTTGGACTGAAGGTTTGCACTGTGCTGTACAGGTGAAATAAATAAAGTTAGCTTTACATTCAGCTGAGAATCACATGTGATGATGGTAATACATTAACTGTACTTTCAAGCATATCTATGAGCCAGACATTAGGTTTTGAAACTTGTTCATTATTTTCTTAATTATGCTCAACTTACCCTCGCACATGTTATATTCTTTAACAAATTCTTCAGAGTTGAAGGTGGCTTTGCAAGTGTACTTTTTGTCTTCATATGGGGCACTGATAGGTAGCTGACTTATGTAAGTGTAGGTTTTCTTGCCTTTATCAGTGTTCTGAAACTTTTTATCAATTTGACCTCTGACAGAACTACCACCCTCAAGCCATTGTACAGTAAGCTTGTCTGGGAAATAATCATTCAACTGGCACTCCAACACAATCCTGTCACCGTCCTTTCTACTCAGCAGAGCAATAGTAGGCTTATTTGCTATGAAAATAGATATAAAAAATCAGTTTACTAGGAAAGACACCATTTACAGAAAATTATATGAATTAAATTATATGAAGAGTTCAGATGCAAAACCAGATAAAAGCCATATCGGTCAAAAATGAGATAATGATACTGAGTGAATGCTCTCGACACATATACGTCCATCAAACACTTTTTCTTCAAACTCGCTAAAATACCAGCCTCAGCCCAATCAGAAGTACCGGTACTTACATAGAAACAGCTGAGCCTGATAAAAAATGCATTTTTTAGACGTCAGATTAATTAATCTGGTTTTGCATTATATATATATATATCTTCTATTTTGGTTTATACAGCAGGGGAAATCTCATATGACGTTTTATTTCTTAAGTATTTCTGAATTTCACTGAATAAAGAAATCATGTAGTCTATCGTGTGCTATTCTGTTCTAGCATTCTTAGACTCGTTATATTTGTAGCCTTTTGTAGAGTCTCCACAAAGAAACAACAACATAATCTTAATCCAACAGCAAGATACTATAGAGAGACACATGAAGTAGCTAATGTAAAATGTTATATATATATTTAAAAGTAACTTACGTGATGGAACAATAGATGTTACTGTGCCTTTAGAATTTGAGGCTTCGCATTTGTAAGGTTTTTCAGGATCCCATTCGCTTTTGCTCACGCGCATATGGCTGATTTTGGTATAGTCTCCATCCCGTCCGAACGCCGGATACTGCACGAAATCACTCAAATCTTTGTTAGCATGATTTTTCCATTTGAATGTAAGCGAGTCCGCAGGTGAGAAACCTCTTGCCAAGCAGCCGATGGTGAGGAACCCATCAGAATCAGAAGTACACTGAGACATGGCGAAGATTGACTTCGGCGCAGTTGGTTGAGCTGTAAAGACATTACATCGTTCTTAGACAATATACACAACGTAATGTACAAATGCAACACTATTAGACCGATTAGAGAGCTAGGCTACATCTAAAATGAATGATTGGATGGTGGAATTAATGAATAAAATATAACAAAAATTAAATTAAATTAAATAGACTATAAAAGAAAACAAAATGATAGTTTAACTCTTTTTACGCGTCAAAGTCCCGATCATCATGACTCTGCAGGAATGATCATCTCAGCAGGCTATGTTGTGCCGCACACAAGCTACTTAAATAAGTATGTACTACAAGGATATTAAATAATGATTGAAACTGTGAAGGCCGAAGAGTACAGGTTTTTTCAAACAGGTTTCCCGGGTGAGCAAAAAGTTAGTGTTGCCCTGGATAACTGTTACTTTAAAGCTGTATACGCTGAATGCCTCGATTGACCAAATAGAATCACGTATTTCGATGAACCGCATAGTAAAACACAAAATCTCGCTAATTAGGTGAAATACTTTTTTTTCTTACATGCTGCAATAAACAAAGTGTTTTACATCTAAACTAATTTATTACTGGAATTTTTGACTGCAGACTTACTTTTTAGTTAGTTTCAAATGAATCAGTTAATTTATGATGAATATGAAATGTTTAAGTTAAACCAAATGAAGGTAATACTTTCTATAGGAACCAATTCTTTAACTAGTTGCTTATTAGCATGCTTCTTATTAACATATTGGGTGTTTAGGCCGACTTATAAAGCACATATTCTGCATGACCATATTCTACATCCCTAAATGTACGCAATACACTTAACAATTATATTTCTATTAATAAGCAGTAAATTTTGAGTTTTTTGAGGCATAGTTAACGTTATGTCAATAGCGAGAATTGGATCTTAAAATAAAATGGGAACCAAACAAAGAAATTAAAACAATCCCAAAATTTCGAGAATTTGAAATAATAATAGGAATAGTGTACCTTTGAACTGAACTGTGTAATAATTAGAAAAGGGGACAATTAATCAATTTGTAATTGCAATTTTTTTAATAAATAGCGGTTGGGTATCGACCTAAGACGTACGCCCCTGTTTTACTTTGGCATATTTATTTATTTATTTATTTATTTACATTAGAACAGCTAAATTGTATTTTTTTTTTTTTTTCTTTTTAGTAACCGTGAAATGCAATCTATTATTAAAAAAAAAAAAAAAAAAAAAAAAAAAAAAAAAAACCTTGGTGGCCGTAGCAGTGTAAAACGTTTAAACAAGACACTTTGCAGTCTAATTATTTAGTCATATAGTCAATTATTTAGTCAGCTTCCAATATTTGCGCAGATTAAGACAACACTTGCGAGAAGAATGAACTTAAAGTAGTCGTTTAACAATAACTACTGTTATGTTCGTTTTTTAACAGCTATACAACGAAACAATATTATAAAATTACGTAGTCTTTTACATTTCCTAATGAAATAACCATTTATCTGACAGCAATTAATAGACAACTCTTAAGACATAATAAGAAAACTGTACATAACAGGCTAACACGTACATGTGACATTTTGTCTTATTTTACGATACAACTGTCATTGCAAATTAATAATAAAATCTTACTGTTTGTTACGGTGACTTTGGTGCCGCTTCCCCAGTAGTCGAAAGCCCAGTTACACAATATTCTTTTAATGTTACAGCTCAATATAAAAATGCAACGCTCAGACTGTTAAATGGCCTGCAGCCGAATTGTTGTTTTATCTGAACGCGTGTACACATAAAATTATTTTAAAATGTGATTATTCATAATTAATGTGAATCGTTGCATTTCTAGCAAAACTCTAAAGATATGTCCCGACTTTAATTGTAAATCGCCATTTAATTTTTGCAATTTAATTTTTGACAAGTTACCTGTCACACATTTTTGTACTAAATCAGATTTTGTTTTAGTAAGTTTTTCTTACCTGACGAGACAGTGAGCATGGTTCCTTTCCCCCAGTAGCCAAAAGCATTGTCACACTGACAGTTTTACCCATGGATATTGTACAAAAACAGCTATTGTGCACGCTCGTATGACAAGTCATTTTAAGTTATTATTATACTATTCTATTTTATTTATTTATTTATTATTATTATTATTATTATCAAACTATTATATTTAAAACATATGTTAACGTTTATGAAAGATTTAAATCTTACTTCTTACCAGATGTCACTGTGACCGACGTGCCTTTCCCCCAGTAGTCAAAAGTATAGTAGACACACTGACAGTTTTACCCATGGATATTGTACAAAAATGCGCTTGAATGACAAGTCATTTTAATTTATTATCCTAACCCACAAATTCGACTACTTACTATTTTGATTCAGTCTAAGGTTTATACTTGCAAAATAGTCAAGCGGTCTGTAGGCAACATTTAGTTTTACTATTATATTTAAAGCATGAAAGATTTAAATGTTGTTTCTTACCAGATGTCACTGTGACCAACGTGCCTTTCCCCCAGTAGTCAAAGGCAGCGTAGTCACAGTGATACTTTTAATTTCTTCAATGCACAAAAACACAAACCAGCAAACCCAGCTACAATCCTGTTTTATAATTAATTGCAACGTTGTTAATTTTTTTTTTTTTTTTTTTTTTTTTTTTTTTGTAAACTAGTGGACTAAAAAGTCTGTTACTAAACATGCATTTTTTGTTGTTTGAGTCGAACTAAACAAAAATCTGACTTCTTACCTGATGTTACAGTCACCGTTGTTCCCTTTCACCAGTAGTCAAAGGCACCGTCACGACGAGATTTACGATAACAGCCATAAAATAACCCTAATGGTACATCTACACTGTCTTGCCATAGGCCCACGCTATTAAAGCGACTAGTTTTTGAGACATTTTAGTGCGCACTTTCTTTAAACCTGGCAGTTTTAGTCGATGCTGTTTACGATTACTGGCGTCCCCTTTCCACATTTAGCAAAGTTAAAAGTTGTAAATACATCTGAATGTTATTTTGTGGCAAGAGCACTTACCTGATCCTCAAAAATGAATACAAATGGAACAATAGAAAACATCAACAATATCTTACCTGAAGAAACGGTGACTTGGGTTCCTTTCCCCCAGTAGTCGAAGTAGGCACAGTGACTGGTGCCCTTGAGTTCCCTTTCGAGGAACTCGAACTGCGTCCTCTAGGGGTCGCTAGGGGGAACGCCGTCAGCGTGACCCGTGTCTGAAGTCTACATACAAAAACAACAACAGAGTTGGCCGGCGACAGCCTATGACGTCACTCCCGGCGCGACTCGTCGCTGCCGGTGCGTCACTACCAGTGCGACCACAGTATAAAAGGACACTGGTAGAGCAGGACGGCCTCTTCTTCGTCTTCACTGACTCTTTGTCTGGAGTGTGCAGCAAAACGGTAAGAGACCTCTTTTCTTGGAAAACGATGGCTAGCACTAGTAAGGCGTTTAGAAAGTGCGCGGATCCGTGTCCTCGTTATCTGACACCCGATGACACGCACAATCTTTGCGTCTTTTGTTTGGGCAAGGAGCATGCACGCGACGTCCTCGAGGGGGCAGTCTGCGTGCACTGTGAGCTTTTTCCTATGAGAAAGCTCCGTTCTCGTCTGTCTCTCTTCTCGAGGGAAGAGGGACAGCTGCCTGTTCCCCGCGGTTCAGGACCCTCCGCTGCCGAGGCACGGAGGAAAATGAGCTCGTGGGGATCTCAGGTGGACCTCGCTGATGAGCTAAAAAAGGGACTTTCCCTTTCACGCGCGTCAGTTGCGGGCGAGGACGAGCTGCTGGCTGACGATGATGTTGTTTCTCTTACATCGTCCGATCCGGCAGCTAGTGCTCTGTTGGGTCCTTCCCAAGAAGAGCAGGAGATGTTGGAAGGTGAGGAAGGTGAGGAAGCTGAGGCTGAACCCTCTCTAATCTCCTGCCCTGCATACGAGGAGCTGCTGGAGGTTATGGATCGCGCCACGGTAAGGCTTGACTTGCCGTGGGAGCGAGCCAGAGAGGTGGCGCCGCGGGGTCGTCTTGATGAGCGCTATCTTTCTGATCATAACCTCCCGGCCCAGGTGAGTCTTCCATTCCTTCCCGAGCTGCATACGGAGATCGAGAAGGTATGGAAAAGGCCGTTTTCCTCGCGCATCCATAATTTTCCTCATTCTAATTATGCGAATATTGAGGGGATGCGTGAGCACGGCTATCAGAAGATGCCACCTGTAGAAGAGACGCTGGCCAGCTATCTCTCTGTAGGTAAAGCGTCTTCTCTGAAGACTCCCTCCCTGCCATCCATTCCCCTTCAAGTCACATCTCGTTTGAATGGCAGGGCGTATGCAGCAGCAGGTCAGGCCGTGGGTGCGTTGCACACAATGGCGGTGCTTCAAGCCTACCAGGCTGACTTGCTGAAAGATCTGGATAAGGGTCAGGGTCTTTCCCCTGACGAGGTTGCTGAGCTGCGCCGCACCACGGATCTCGCTCTCCGTGCCACCAAGCAGGCCGCCACTGCCATGGGCAGGTCTATGGGGGCCATGGTGGTTACGGAGAGACATCTGTGGGTGAACTTGGCTGACCTCGGGAAGAAGGAGAGGGGCTTTCTTCTCGATGCGCCAGTCTCGCCTTCCGAGCTTTTCGGTGCCTCCGTTGAGACGGTGGTCGAGAAGTTCAGGGAGGCGAGGGCGCGCTCAGCGGCCTTTAAAACCTTCATTCCACGAAGGTCCAGATCTGAGCCCGAACAGTATGGGGGTCCTGGCCCGTCTCGTTCCGAGGGACGAAGACAGGCCCAGAAGACTAGTGTGGCCACCCGCGCCCCTCCCCCACCTGCGGGTGGTTCCGGGAGGAAGCATGGGTCCAGAGGAGGTAGACAGGACCTGAGGGAAGTGATTCAGACGAGACAGCGTGCTCGCCGGGATCAAAGTAGAAGATAGCTTCTGCTTACCTTCCTTTGGGAGCTCCTGTCTCCCTCCTCTTAATTCCCCCCTCATAATAGTCTCTCCACCTGACCGAGGTTTGGTGGTACTTTTTCTTGCGCACCCCGCCGGACCTATGATGTTTTAGGTTGGCTTTTTTGTTTAAAAAGCAGCCTTTACTGATGGTCTGGATCTGCCTATTCGGCCTCCTCTCCAGTCTGATGCGCGGGAACCATGGATGGGTGAGTTCGATCCATTTTTCTAGATCCTAGCTCGGTGATCGCTTCCCTTTTTAGGGTTTCTAATAAGCGATCTCTTTGAGGTAACCAGGTGAGTGCTGTCTTCCCCCTCCGGAAAAAGCGGGGTAGACAGCCCATTTTTTATGATTTGGTCTATGTGTGGTCTACTCCCCTATAACCTAGTTTCTTGTTAATCTCCCCTGTCAGGTCATAAGTAATGGTCTGGATGGTTTCTCAGGAGGATCTTCTGAGTTATCTGGAGTCATGCGCAGGAACCACGGTGGGGTGAGTACGACTCATGTTTATGTGTCTACCATGCTGTATGCCTGGGTCCTGTTTTGTGTGCCTTCCTTGGTAGGTCCTCTTCGAGCACCCCCCCTCTGATCTTCGATCATGGTTATGGTCTGCTTGCCCGGGTCTGCCTCCAGTTCGGAATAGTCCTTTACAGCACTACTTCTAGGACTTCGGTCCTGCTTCTAGGTAAGCTCTTCGGAATCTCTTTCGCAGGGAGCTCCTGGACGTTCTGGATAGACACATGGACCTGTATCGAACCATCGGGTTGAGACCCTCTGTCTTCGTCCCGCCCTGAGGGGCTTCGGTTGTGGGGTTTTCCGCCCTTCACACAGACCTCCTACCTATGCCATCTGGTGATCTAGCGGTCGCCCCTCCGAGGAGTGGGCTTGATCACGCTATATTTCACCGTCTCACAAGTCAGAGTTGTTTCTGTGGAAACTCTCTGAGTGCTCCGAGGAGCCTTTGGCTACATTCTCGGCCCTTGGTCCCAAGGTTCTGCGGGCCTTGGTAGAGCAGGGCCCATACTTTTCATCGAGGTGGTAAGCATAGGTCTGTGTGGGGCGAGGAGGGCTTATGCCCTCCAGGAGTTACCCATAGAACAGCCTGAGGGCTGGGGATGTGACTGCTTCGTGCAGCCTTGTAGAGGTGGCTCCCCGCCATTTCTGATCCCCGTATCTCTTCCTGGGAAGGGTGCGACGATGCTCCCCTTCTGCGGAAAGGGTTTTGCTAGAGCTCGTCTCCCCTGAAGAAGTTCAGGTGTCCCTCTCGTGTCTCGGGAGTGGAACCCGGTCTTGATGCACTACCTTTTTTCTTGGTACGTGTATCAGCTTCAGGGCAGTATTATTAGACAGATAGCTGCGGCTACTGCCTGCTTGGCATGAGGTGCTCCCCTCCCTTCGAGGGTTTGCTTTGAGCACTGCCCCATCGGGCAACTGAGGTTCGCCCTTACTGCCTTCCCCCAGGCCAAGGGAACTTTCGTGGGTCAGATCTCATCCAAGGCTTCTGTACAGGGCGCGGTGGTGCTCCCCTTTCTACGGAAGGGGTCTCTGAGCTCGTCTCCCCTGGGGGGATCAGTGGCTCCTCCAGTCCTGGGAGTAGAAGCCTGTCGTGATACACTGCCCTCTCCTGTGTTTCTAAAATCCACGCTGTGGTATGGAAGGCACCGGTGTTCTGCGTCCATTCTAAAATCCTTTATGGTAGGGATTCACGCGCTATTGCCCGTACCCTTTCTCGAGATGGTCTAAAACCTGGTTGTCTCGGGTCCCTCTCCAGAGCTTCTGCCAGGCTAAAAGAACGGTATTACGCGCCCTAGTTCCGGTGCGCATTTTATTCTCGCTCAACCGGGTTGAGCAGGGAGTTACCACTTGCGTTCTGTGTTACGACTTCTGAGGGAGTCGTGCAGGGCTGCAGTAGCTCCTGTGTGACAGGCCAACCTAGGTATCCTAGGCTTCTGGCCGTATCCCCTTAAAGGAATACTTTGGTTTCCAAGCTTGGGCTCTACCCCGGGCCGGTACCCGCCCCTGCAGGTAAGTTTGGGTATGCAGCCTAAGCTCTGGGCGTAGGGGATATGTCACTGACAGCCGTCACTTTATCCCAGGGGCAACTCCCTTAAAGGCCTAGGGAGTTGGTACTTAGTGTCTGTCTCTCCAAAGTCAGGCACTCCCCTCAGCATGGCAGCGTGGGTATAACCGTTCCCCCTAGCGACCCCTAGAGGACGCAGTTCGAGTTCCTCGAAAGGGAACGTCTCAGGTTACGTATGTAACCCTGGTTCCCTGAGAGGGGAACGAGACACTGCGTCCTCTAGGCTCGGGGCCATGCTTCAGGATGTGAGCTTCAGACGAAGAAGCGGCCGTCCTGCTCTACCAGTGTCACACTGTGGTCACACTGGTAGTGACGCACCGGCAGCGACGAGTCGCGCCGGGAGTGACGTCATAGGCTGTCGCCGGCCAACTCTGTTGTTGTTTTTGTATGTAGACTTCAGACACGGGTCACGCTGACGGCGTTCCCCCTAGCGACCCCTAGAGGACGCAGTGTCTCGTTCCCCTCTCAGGGAACCAGGGTTACATACGTAACCTGAGACGTTCCTAGCCACCGGAGTACTCTGTACACAAACGGGAGCTGACAGGTAGGAACGAACTACACATTCACTTACAACTATATTTCAAAAACAAAAATCACACAATACAATAAATTGCTGTGAAACACATCGTCTCTTGTTATTGTCATCAGTACTGGTCACAGAAACGAAGCAACACTTACACTATGCAGACCCATTGAGTGCCGTTTATAAAGTTTATAGTGTTCCTTGGTGCATAATCCATACATTCATTTTGTCAATACACATTTTTAAATTATACAGCTACAAAATAAACATTGCCGGACGCTAAACAGGCGCTTTGGTGATGACGTCATCATCCCGATCGTCATCACAAGTCTATATGGGCATGTAATAAATACAGATTTTAATAGTCTCTTTTTGATTATTTTACTGTATGAAGTCTTAAGGTGAAAATGATGATAGAGAAAATTATTATATAAAATTTGTATTAATATTATTATAACAACTATTTGACTGCACATGATAGATTCACTGATTATTAATTTACAGATGCTTCTAAGCTTTTTGTAATGGGTTGAAACACTGTGCCCGAGGGACAGTCCATAACAAAAACAAAGACCCTGTTATCAGAGCACACACATATTTATCTTCTCAATGAAAAAGCAGGTTTAAAAATGTAGGCATAATTTCAAACTTAAAACTAAATGAATGAATGAATAAATCAATAAATAAATATAAATACAATATGGTTACTTGTTCAAAGACACTGTCTGGCTAAAAAAAAAAAAAAAAAAAAACTCTATAGCTTTCTATTTCTCAGACAGCCATGTTGGAAGATGTATACATGCTCATATTCCAGGATGACAATGCTAAGGTGTTCAAAAATTCATTTGGTAAATCTCTGAAAGAGTGATTCAGAGTGCATGAGAAATCATTTTCATACATGAATTGGTCACCATAGAGTCCTGGTCTTAACCCCATTGAAAGCTTCAGGATGTGCTGGAGTAGAAAAATAACACAATCTATACATGCATCAAAAATAAAAGTTAACATGGCTGAATTATGTTGGGATAACTTAAACATGTACTCTTTACTTATTAAAATCGCATCTGATTAGCACATAATACTTATATTTAAATTATATCAATGAGAAAGAAAACTGTGCACCCCAACCAAATTATGTGGAACCATTGGCCAGAGTTCAGTTGATTAAATCATCAACAACAACAACAACAAAAATATCCGTGTTTTATGGGGGTTTATGAAGTGAAATGTTTCACTGTGCCCACCCCATGCACAGTGATACATGCTTCCTCAAATACTCCTTGTGCTTTACACACAGCAGCACATTTTTCCTCTGCTGCAGGTTCTTTTAAAGCATGTTTTTATCTGTGTAATGTCATAAATTTATGGAAACTACTAAACTTTGTGGGCCTGCATGTGATTTTTCTAATAATGTAATTGTGAATGAAGTTCAATATGGTTAGGTTTTAAGTGAAACGGTTGTTTGACAGGAAATATAATAATGATGGCATATTAGGAAAAGATGCATTAAAATACACACACTAAATGCAATAATATTTACGACATGCAGCAAATTACAGAACTGTCACAGTGTACACAAAGTGAATTTCATATCATAGTCAGGTCAAGTCAAGTCAAGTAGAGCTTTATTGTCATTCCGCTACATGTGTGGACATACAGTGGAACGAAATCTTGTGTCTCACAGGACCACATGTGCTACATAAATAAACATAAATATAAACATACAACAATAGACGTAAGAGCAATTTTTAAACCTATACATAGCTAACTTACAGAAGCGATAATCTAACTGTATAAACAGCTGACTATACACATAACCTAAGACAGACTATACAAGTACTTTTCATAATACTGTACAATGTTGTGCAAGATATTGTGCAAAAGAGGTATTTAAGGTTGAAAAACAAGTAGTGCAATATGATTTGTAGTGCATTCACAAGTAAACATTTGTTTCATCTTATTGAGTCCTTGTAACTTGGAGTGTTAATAAGAAAGTGTCTGGTGCATATAGAGAGTAGAGTGTGTTTCTACAGGTGGTTTGTCCAGCCCACTCACCTGTGTGTAGCACACTCAGAGTTGCACAGTGTTTACCTTGAAACATGGAGTGATTGTAAGAAAGTGTCTGGTGCATATAGAGAGGAAAGAGTGTGCTTTTCTACAGGTGGTTTGTTCAGCCCACTCACCTGTGTGTAGCACACTCAGAATTGCAGAGTGTTTTTGAGGTTTTCAACAGTTTTCATGTGGTGCATGTGGTGTGGGAAGAGAGGAGGATCCTGGTTTCAGGAGCTGGGGTTGTGAATAGGGTTTCAGAGGGGGTGAAGTGATTGGAATTGAGGGCTCTCACAGCTTGGGGAAAAAAGCTGTTGAGTAGTCTTGCAGAGCGGGCTCTAATGCTCCGGAACCATCTTCCTGATGGCAATAGCTGGAAGAGACTGTGAAAATGATGAGTGGAGTTTTTCACAATACTGGTAGCTTTACTGGAGCATTGTGCAAGGAAAATATCCGGAATGGAGGGGAGAGGGGCATGATCTTTGCAGCTGTGTTCACTGTCCGCTGGAGGGTCTTGCGGTCAGCAGCACTGCAGTTCCCGTACCAGACAGTGATGCAGCTGGTCAGCACACTCTCAATGGTTCCCCTGTAGAATGTGGTGAGGATAGGTGGAGGGAGACTTGCCCTTTTCAGCCGGCGGAGAAAGTGTAGGCGCTGTTGTGCCTTCTTGGAGAGTGACATGGTGTTGGTGGTCCAGGTGAGATCCTCTGTGATGTGCACCCCCAGGAATTTGGTGCTGCTGACTCTCTCCACAGTCGAGCTGTCGATGGTCAGTGGGGGGTGGTCAACAGAGTTTCTCCTGAAGTCCATCGCAACCCCAATTCAATTCAATTCAAATTTATTTGTATAGCGCTTTTCACGATAAATATCGTTGCAAAGCAACTTTACACCAAACTGACATTTTTACAATATATCTAGTAGTAGCTTGATGTACATATGGCAGAGATGTGTGGTAAAGATCAATTAATGACGTCTGAAGTCCTCTGTGGGGTTGGCATCATCTCTTCGTAAGTGTTCTGGATCCAGACTGGAGTGAATTCCTAGTTACCACGGGATGTCAATCCCATGGCAGAAACACAGAACAAATAGGAACATAATTAGCGTAGCTGCTGTTCAAACTAAGAAAAGAAAGATTTGTTCAACCAGAGCTAAAAGATTAATAATGTGCGTTTGATCAGGTATAACTGCAGGAAAAGTTTATGAGATGCATTATTTGAATGCTTGGCTAAAAAGATGTGTCTTTAATCTAGATTTAAACAGAGAGAGTGTGTCTGAACCCCGAACGTTATCCGGAAGGCTGTTCCAGAGTTTGGGTGCCAAATGTGAAAAAGCTCTACCTCCTTTAGTGGACTTTGCTATCCTAGGTACTACCAACAGTCCAGAGTTTTGCGACCTTAGGGAGCGTGATGGATTGTAGCGTGGTAGAAGACTAGTTAGGTACGCAGGAGCTAAACCATTAAGTGCCTTATAGGTAAGAAGTAATATTTTATAGCTGATGCGGAACCTAATAGGTAGCCAGTGCAGAGACTTTAAAATTGGGGTAATATGATCATATTTTCTTGACCTGGTAAGGACTCTAGCAGCTGCATTTTGGACTATCTGTAGCTTGTTTATTGAAGATGCAGGACAACCACCTAGTAGTGCATTACAGTAGTCCAGTCTAGAGGTCATGAATGCGTGAACTAGCTTTTCTGCATCAGAAACAGGTAACATGTTTCGCAGCTTGGCAATGTTTCTAAGATGGAAGAATGCTGTTTTTGTAACATGAGAAATATGATTTTCAAAATTTTCAAAAAAGTTGCCGTCTAATATAACA
Source organism: Cirrhinus mrigala (assembly GCA_036247105.1). Taxonomy (NCBI): domain Eukaryota; kingdom Metazoa; phylum Chordata; class Actinopteri; order Cypriniformes; family Cyprinidae; genus Cirrhinus; species Cirrhinus mrigala. The sequence goes on along the minus strand of CM070009.1, from coordinate 17,507,275 downwards.
CCCAGACTTTTGACTGTAGTGGAAGTAACAGTGCATCCGTCTAGTTGTAAATTGTAAGTCAAAAGATTCTGTGTATTGTTTTTTGGTCCAATAAGTAATATCTCTGTCTTATCTGAATTTAATAGCAGAAAATTATTGGTCATCCAATCTTTTACATTTTTAACACACTCTGTTAACTGCGATAGTTTAGAAGTTTCATCTGGTCTTGTTGAGATATATAGTTGAGTATCATCAGCGTAACAATGGAAACTAATCCCATGTTTTCTAATAATATTACCAAGGGGCAGCATGTATATTGAAAATAGTAGAGGACCTAGAACAGATCCTTGTGGCACTCCATACTTCACTGGTGATAACTGAGATGACTCCCCATTTAAATAAACAAAGTGGTAGCGATCGGACAAGTAGGATCTAAACCATCTTAAAGCCTGCCCTTGGATACCTGCATAATTTTGTAGTCGATCTATTAGTATGTCATGATCTATAGTGTCGAACGCAGCACTAAGATCAAGTAAAACTAGCAATGAGATGCAGCCTTGGTCTGACGCAAGAAGCAAGTCATTAGTGATTTTAACAAGTGCAGTTTCTGTGCTGTGATGGGGCCTGAAACCTGACTGAAATTCTTCATAGATATTATTTTTTTGCAAGAATGAGCACAGTTGAGCAGATACAACTTTCTCTAAAATTTTAGACATAAATGGAAGATTAGAAATGGGTCTGTAATTTGCCACTTTACTAGGGTCTAGTTGTGGTTTCTTAATAAGAGGCTTAAGAACCGCCAGCTTGAATGGTTTAGGGACGTGACCTAAAGATAAGGATGAGTTAATAATATTGAGAAGCGGTTCTTCTGCCACAGGTAACAATTCTTTCAGTAGTTTAGTGGGTACGGGATCTAATAGGCATGTTGTTGGTTTAGATACAGTGATGAGTTTATTTAGCTCTTCCTGTCCTATAGCGGTAAAGTACTGCAGTTTTTCTTTGGGTGTGACGAAAGGAGTTGACATATTAGATGCAGTATAATCTACATTGGTTATTGTATTTCTGATGTTATCTATTTTATCAGTGAAGAAGTTCATAAAGTCATTACTATTAAACTGTAAAGGAATATTTAGATCAGGTGGCGTCTGGTTATTTGTTAATCTAGCTACTGTGCTAAATAAAAACCTTGGATTGTTTTGGTTATTTTCTATGAGTTTGTGGATATACTCAGTCCTAGCAGCTTTTAAAGCCTGTCTATATTTGGACATACTGTTTTTCCATGCAATTCTAAAAACTTCCAAGTTAGTTTTTCTCCATTTGCGCTCAAGATTGCGAGTTTCTTTCTTGAGAGAATGGGTATTACTATTGTACCATGGCGCAGTACGTTTTTCTCTAACTTTTTTCAATTTGATGGGGGCAATTGGAGAAGATGGTGCCCATATTGCTAGTCATTTTGTCTAAATCCTGTGTATTGAGGGGTACACAGAGCAGTTGAGATAAATCAGGCAGGTTATTTATAAATCTATCTTTGGTGGCTGGAACAATAGTTCTGCCAAGACGATAACGCGGAGCCATATAGTTAATATCAGTGATACACAGCATGCACGATACAAGGAAATGGTCCGAAACATCATCGCTTTGAGGTACGATATCTATATCAGTAAGATCAATTCCATGCGATATAATTAAATCTAGCGTATGATTAAAACGATGAGTGGGCCCGGTGACATTTTGCTTGACTCCAAAAGAGTTTATTAGGTCAGTAAACGCAAGTCCTAATGCATCATTTGTATTATCAACGTGAATGTTAAAATCTCCGACAATTAGCGCTTTATCAAAATTAATATATTATATTAATAATATCGATATATATTATATATATTATGTATATATTATATATATATATAATATATACGATCAGATTTTTTCTAGATCCTGCCTTAAATGTATGTTTTGGCCTCACTATTCGAGGAACAGACACAGTCTTTATAGATTGGACAGTGCAAGTACTATCATTTAAGTCTTCCGAACAAAAGCCATTGTAGCAATTATTTGAGAATGTACTTACTAGTCAAATGGAGCGTAGCGTCCTGGAGATGTTGTCCGACAGGAATTCCGCTCCGACTCTGCAACCTCCTTTGTCTTACTCACATTGAGGGACAGGTTGTTAGTGCCACACCATTCAGCCAGCTGTGCCACTTCCTCTCTGTAGTGTGTTTCATCGTTGTTGATGATGAGACCTACCACCGTTGTGTCATCAGCGAACTTGATGATGTGGTTGGAGCTGAACTTGGCAGTGCAGGCATGGGTTAGCAGCGTGAAGAACAACGGGCTGAGCACACAGCCTTGTGGGGCACCTGTGCTCAGTGTGGTAGTGCTCAAGGTGTTGTGGCCGACACGGACACCCTGAGGTCTTCCAGTTAAAAAGTCCAGGGTCCAATTACAGAGGGAGGTGTTAAGGCCCAGCAGGTTTAGTTTATTAATGAGCTGTTGTGGGATTATTGTGTTGAATGCTGAGCTGAAGTCGATGAACAGCATTCTAACGTAGGAGTCTTTATTTTCTAGGTGGGTAAGAGCCAGGTGGAGGAAATTACATTGTCTGTAGAGCGGTTTGGATGGTATGCAAACTGGAGCGAATCAAGTGTGTTGGGGAGGCTGGTTTTGATATTGTGCATGACTAACCTCTCCAAGCACTTCATCATGATTGGAGTCAGTGCTATGGGACGGTAGTCATTTAGACAGGACACAAGTGATTTCTTTGGATTTCTTTCGGTATGATTGTTTTGGATTTGAGACACATGGGGACGACTGCCTGGCACAGAAGATATCTGTTAAGACATCCATCAGCTGTGCAGCACAGTCTCTCAGTACATGGCCAGGTATGTTGTCAGGACCCGCAGCCTTGCGTGGGTTAATCCCAGACAGGGTCTTCCTTACGTCGGCTGGAGACAGACAGAACACCTGGTCGTTGGGGGGTGTGGGCAGTTTTTGTGCAGGTGTGTCGTTCTGCATTTCAAACCGTGAATAAAGGTGATTGAATGCATCTGGGAGGGCTGTTTCGTCATCACAGGCCTGTGGCAGGGGCTTGTAGTCAGTGATGGACTGAATGGCTTGCCACAGGCTCTGTTTGTCTCTGCTGCCTGTGAAGTGATTATTGATTTTTTGTGCATATGACCGTTTTGCATTCTTGATGCCACAGGACAGATTGGCTCTTGCTGTTTTGAGGGCTACTTTATCTTCCGATCTGAAAGCTTCATCTCTGGTCTTTAGCATCCCACGAACCTCTGCTGTCATCCACGGCTTCTGGTTTGCATGTGTAGTGATGGTCTTGGTGACTGTCACATCATCAATGCACTTTTTGATATAAGCACTCACAGTTTCAGCATATTCATGCAGGTCTGTGTGGTTGTTGGTGGTGGCCGCCTCTTTAAACATGTTCCAGTCTGTGCACTGAGAGCAGTCCTGTAGTGTTGAGGTAGCATCATCTGGCCAAATTGTGATGAGTTATTGAACCGGTTTGGTGAGTTTCAGAAGTGGTTTATATGGTGGGATTAGCATAACAGACATGTGGTCTGAGTGCCCGAGGTGGGGGCGGGGTTCAACTTTGTACGCGTTCTTCTTTGTTGTGTAAACAAAGTCCAACGTGTTGTTTCCCCTGGTTGCACATGAAGGTTCCCCTTGTTCACATGTTGGTAGAAATTTGGCAAAACTGCCTTTAAGTTTGCGTGGTTGAAGTTGCCGGCTATGATGAAAAAGCCATCAGGGTTATTTGTTTGTTGTTTGCTGATGGCGCTGTACAGCTCACAAAGCGCATCCTTAGTGTTTGCACACGGGGGAATGTAAACCACGACAGTAACAATGGCCGTGAACTCCCATGGCAGATAGAAAGGTCGACACTTCACAAACATAAACTCCACCAGCGATGAACAGTGTTTTGTCACTACTGCAGCATTGTTACACCATTCTTTGTTGACGTACACACACAAGCCCCCACTGCGAGTCTTACCAGACAGTGCTGTATCTCTGTCCGCTCGGTAGCAGGTTAGCCCATGCAGCTGAATGGCGGAGTCCGGGATGTTATCGTTTAGCCATGTTTCAGTGAAGACAAACACACAACAATCTCTTGCCTCATGCTGTGTAGACCAACTGAGTTGAATTAAAGGAAAAGTCCACTTCCAGAACAAAAATTGACAGATAATGTACTCATCCCTTGTCATCCAAGAAGTTCATGTCTTTCTTTCTGTCATAAAGAAATGATGTTCTTTGAGGGAAACATTTTAGGATTTTTCTTCATATAATGGACTGGTATGGTGCCCCAATTTCGAACTTCCAAAATGCAGTTTAAAGGAGAACTCCACTTTCAGAACAACAATTTACAGAAAATTTACTCACCCCCTTATCATCCAAGATGCACTTTTTTTAATTGCTGAAGAGTGTTAAACTTTCTTATCCTGCGTTCTTCTGTACAGACATTAATTTATTTTTCCTTCAGCCTGAGGCTTTTTCATTTCACTTTTTGGTGTGAAAGAGCTATTATATTTGCCAAAAATATAACTTAAAAACAAGCAAGCAAGCCCTGCCCAGTAACACATTACTTTCCATAGTTACTTTTTTAGGGAGTAACACAATTATACATTATAATGCATTACTTTTAAAAGTAACCTTTCCCAACACTGGTCATGTAATACATAAGTCAGATTTTAATCTGCTCTTTTTGATTATTTCACTGCATGAAGTCCTATGGTGAAAAATTATGATAGAGAAAATCTATTAGGCTCCACATTATAAATTCACAAATTGCGATTAATAATTTACAGATGCTCCTGACCTTTTTGTAGTGGGTTGAAATACTGTGCCCCAGCTGCCAGTATACACAGACAGACAGTCCATAACAAAAACAAAGACTCTGGTATGAGAGCGTACACATTTATCTGCCTTTAGGATCAGTGACTTTAGGATCACTACAGTATATTCTCATACTGACCCAATTATGTTGGGATAACTTAAACATGTACTCTTTACTTACTTAAAATTGCATCTGATTAACACAAAATACTTATATTTAAACTATATGGATGAGAAAGGAAACTGTGCACCCAAACTAATTATGTGAAACCAGTGCCAGGCCAAAATTCAGTTGATTAAATCAACAACAAAAGTGTCTGTGTTTTATGGAGGTTTATGATTATGAAGTGAAACGTTTCACTGTTTGACTTAACATTGTTGTACATAATTGTCATTTATCTGTTATAAAGCAACTGTTTTACTCTTTGTGCGTGTGTGTGTGAGATAAAAACTGGAAAATTGCATTTTTTTTCATACTTTGTAGTCTATATGGTCATGTAATAAATACAGAATTTAATCTGCTGATCTGTATGAAGTCTTATGGTGAAAGATTATGAAATAGAAAATCTATTTTTGTTGCATATTATATCACTATTATGATCATTAATTAGATGCTTCTGAGCTTTTTGTAATGGATTGAAATACTGTGCCCCACGTATACACAGAGAGACAGTCCATAACAAAAACAAAGACCCTGTTATCAAAAAACACATCTATCTGACTTTAGGATCAGTGATCACTGCATTTTGATACTGATTTCTTAATGCCGCTATTTAGGAATATGCCGAAAAAGCATGTTTAAAAAATGTGGGTATACTTTCAAAATGAATAATAATAAAATAAAAAAAAAATAATAATAAATAAAATAAAATTAAATTAAATTAAAATAAAATAAAATAAAATAAAATAAAATAAATAAATAAATAAATAGATAGATAGATAGATAGATAGATAGATAGATAGATAGATAGATAGATAGATAGATAGATAGATAGATAGATAAATAGATAGATAGTAATGATAATAATAATAATGTAACTAAATAATTATTATAATAATTATAAATGAATATTCTAAACCCTAATTAATATTCTGCACTATAAATGTTTGTTGAGGACTGCTTTAATAAGTCAGTTTTAGTACTTTTAACTGACTGAAAATAATTGCTCTATAGAAGATACTAAAACACTACACTTACAATCAACTTACAATAATGTCTGAGATGAGAGCATAATTATATTGCGTAAATTCTGAGCGAAATTCAACATGGTCATCAAAATTTTTGCAGTGATTATTATGTTTCTGGCATGTTGTATGTTTGGCAACAATTTTCTTAACCCTAACTGAGTGTGTAGCTTCTTATTTCTCAGACAACTATGATAGAAGATGTACCCATGTAAATGATGGATGATAATGTCAAGATTCAACAGGTTCAAACTGTGAAAGTGTGATTCAGGGAGCATGAGAAGTCCTGAGTCCTGAGCTTAACCCCATTGAAAGTCTTTGCTTGCTCTGCTTGAGTTGACTTTCCAGAGTCGTTCGACTCTTCCAATGTCAATGATAACTTAAACAGAGCATGCAATATTTAAAATATATTACTGTGTACCCAAACAAATTATGTGGAACCAGGGTGCATAGTTTAACTAGTAAAAATCCAACAGCACCTAAAAATGTCCATGTTTTATTGGGGTTTATGAAGTGAAACGTTTTACTGTGGCCATTCCATGCACAGTGATACACGCTTCCTCAAATACTCCTCATGCAACAGGATTTACACACAGCAGCACATTTTTCTTTCTGCTGCAGGTTCTTTTAAAGCATTTAAATGCATAGTTTACCTGTGTAAGCTAATACATTTATTTAAACTGGAAATGTAGCCAATGTTATGCAGTGGATCATTACAGATAAAATGTTAACTACTTTTAGACTGGGACTGAGGTTTTTGTCATAGCTTTTATCACCCTGGCCACTGTATTGCACAATGATCCAAACAATAGCAAATACATGATACCCTATGTTTCATATTTCATATACTGACAGATTGAGATTTTTCAATGTTCTTTCAAATTGAAATGTTAATATAAGCACAATCAACTATGAGATTTTATATTAGACTCTATACTAGGACTATACATAGTAAAATTACTGAATTTGACATTTTGACCCATGACCTGAAATACACTTTAGGTCTATATTTATATAGTAGGCTAAATAATGTCCACTAAATATCAGATTGCTAATAAAGCTATTCGCATAAGTCCAGGCTACTGAATGAACTTGCTTGTTTTAATAATAATAATAATAATAATAATAATAATAATAATATACAAATAAATTCTATATATGAAGAGTTCAGATGCAAAACCAGATAAAAGCCATCTCGGTCAAAAATGAGATAATGATACTGAGTGAATGCTCTTGACACATACAGTCATGTGAAAAAGTTGGGACACCCTTTTGAATTCCATGGTTTTCCATATCAGGACATCATTAAAAATAACTGGTCCTTGGCTGGTCTTAAAATTAAAAAAATAAAACCTCAGATGAACAACAAAACATGACAAATTGCACTGTGTCATTATTTATTAAACAAAAATAAAGCCACAATGGAAAAGCCATGTGTGACAAAGTTAGGACACCCTTACTGTTAATATTGGAATTAAGAGGGTAAATAACAGTCAAGCACTGCTAATCAAATACTTTTGATTAACTGATCATCAGTAAGTCTGAGCGCCTCTATAAAAGCATAAGCTTTGGCAGTTCGCTGGTCTGGAGACTTCAGGTGTGTGTTAACACAATGCCAAGTAGGTAAGACATCAGCAATCATCTTAGAGAAGCAATTGTTGCTGCCATCAATCTGAGAAGAGTAATAGGGCCATTTCCAAACAATTTGAAGTTTATTCACAAGTGGAAGACATTTAAAACAGACACCTCTCCTTCCAAGAGTGGACGTCCCAGAAAATTCACCCCAAGATCAGACCGTGCAAAGCTCAGAGAAATGGCAGACAACCCAAGAACTACACCTCAGACTCTACAGGCCTCAGTTAACATGTTAAATGATAAAGTTCATGACAATACCATTAGAAAAATATGGGACAAAAATGACTTGTTTGGAAGGCTTGGCAGAAGAAAGCCTCTTCTATCTAAAAAAACATTGCAGCACAGTTTAGGACTGCAGAGTTGCATCTGAACAAAACACAAATCTTCTAGAATAATGTCCTTTGAACAGACAAGACCGAAGTGGAGATGTTTGGCCATAAATCACAGCGCCAAGTTTGGTAAAAACCTAAAGAGCATATCAGCACAAACACATCATACCAAAAGACAAGCATGCTGGAGGAGGGCTGATAATTTTGGGCTTGTTTTGTAGCCACAGGACCTGGGCACCTCACAGTCATTGAGTTGGCCATGAACTCCTCTTGATATCAAAGTACTCTAGAGTCAAATGCGAGGGCATCTGTCCGACATCTAAAGTTGGGCCAAAATTGGGTCATGCAACAGGACAATGATCCCAAGCACACCAGCAAATCTAAAACAGAATGGCTGAAAAGAAAAGAATCAAGGTGTTGCAATAGCCCAGTCCAAGTCCAGAGCTCATCCTGACTCAAATGCTGTGGTGAGAGCTGTGCATTAGCAAATGCCCACAAACCTCAATAAACTGGAGCAATGTTGAAAAGAAGAGTGGTCCAAATTCCTCCAGAATGATGTGAGAGACTGATGAAGTCACACAGAAAATGAATGCTTCAAGTTATTGCTGCTAAAAGTGGATCTACAGGCAGTTGACTCATAGGGTGTCCTAACTTTGTCACACATGGTCTTTCCCTCTTGGCTGTATTTTTCTTAAATAAATAATGACACTGTGCAATATGTCAGGTGATGATGTTTCCAAATTTTAAGACCTGCCAAGGACCAGATAATTTTTTATTATGTCCTGATTCAGAAAACCATGAAATTCAATAGGGTGTCCTAACTTTTTCACATGACTGTATTATACGTCCATCAAATACTTTTTCTTCAAACTCGCTAAAATACCAGCCTCAGCCCAATCAGAAGTACCGGTACTTACATAGAAACCTATACATCTGAGCCTGATAAAAATGCATTTTTTAAAGAAAGATGTCAGATGGATTTATCTGGTTTTGCATCTGAACTCTTCATATACAACATTTTTGCCTTGCTCAATAAATGTTTCAGCTAGCTTTGGTTGATGCTACGTCCTACTTTTGATTTCGTAAACTAGATATTTCATTAGTCTCATGTCTCATAGAGTTGACGTAGAGGTGTAAATCAGAGTGGTTGTAGTTATCACAGTAGTGTAAAGCCAGACAATAACTGACGATCTACTTGTAGTGTTTTTGTAAGAGGGAAATTTCAGACTTTATAATACATTATTGTAAAAGTGATTAAAACAACAAACAATCCAACATTGAAAAAACAAAACAAAAAAAAAACATATATGAGCTTTAATAATGAATCATTAAAATGATCAAATGATCAAAGATGAAAAAAGGCTTAAGATTGTACTTACGAAGACCAATTTCTTGCCAACTTTTTCACGAATTTTTCATACTTTATTAAATGACGTTAAAATTCCAGAAACTCCTGAAAATTTTATTTTGAAAATTATCTGATATTTCCAGTCCAGACCGTGGAAACCTTGACTTTTCAGAAGAAAATGTGCATGTTTGCACAGTTCGCAACAAGAAGAATCATTGCTGAGAAATGCAGTTCAGAAGTTTCCATAATCCAAAACTTAAATATCGAAATACCATCAAAGTTTTATTAGTAGTCTAATGGGGAAGACAGAGCCAGACAGGCTGCGTATGCGTTCAAATTAGTTGTTAGTGGAACAGTGGGCTGCTCAGTTAGCGCAACTATTAGCCTGCCATTAACGTTAGCTTAAACTAACCTCTAATGTATAGTTTGAAATAAATAAAACCGTTTTTTATCATGTTGTGACTTAAGTCATTAGCTTTTAGACATGGCTGATGACACATCAATCTCTCTCTCTCTCTCTCTCTCTCTCAAAAAACAATAATTGTTTTTTAAATGCCAAATTATTGAAAATCCCTAACACGGACAAAGGTTTTCAGCTATCTCTGTGGAGTCCTGAAGACAATACATGCACGATTGCTGCAATATATGGTTTATGTGTGTTTTTCAAATCATCTCCAGGTAATAAACAAATAATATGAATAATACAGTGCTGACTGACAAACGATTTATTACTGTTACCTATAGAAACTGTAAAATATATTTTCTGCCTTATTTTGTGATTAGAAATGGAAAAGTGTAGTATATGAACAAATCATAAAATTGCCAATAGGAAAATATAGGAAAACACATTACAGAATTGAAATGATTGGTTATTGTCCAGCTGTGTATTTGATTTCTTAGCCAATGAATGTTAAGAAATAAGAAAATAAATTAATAAAACCTGTCAATTAGACCAAAAATATAAATATATAAATAACATTTTGACATTTCTGTCCCCCTCACTCCTGCAGATGCATGATACAGTAGGGTTGGATTAGCCTCCTATTCCCGGGATATTTGATTTCTAATTTAAACATGTATATAGTGCATTTTACCTAAAGGAAAATTAAGCACGATTTGGACCAGAGATTTTGTCTTTAGCAGAGGAACATCAACATGTTTACTTATGCAGTAACAATACAGCTTACAAAAAACATGAATCTGTAGTTGATGATGATAGCTAATAGGTTAGGTAACATAACTGTAGCCTCTGTAAAATAAACAAATGGATACAAATGGATACAGAAATATCATTATCGTTGCAACCAGAGGTTGCAATGAAAATCTGCATTTTCCTGCCCTTACCTGCAAATTGTTTGACACCACTGTCCTGTACCAGAGAATTTAGCTTTTTAATCACCCTTTACCCTTATATCTCTGATGTGGTCCAAATTTTCCGTTCAATTATACTAGTCAACAATTTTGAGTTGCAGGCAGATCTATCTGACACCTTTACTTTTTTTTTTGTTTTAGTACAATGTCAAGTGGAAATAAGAGCAAACTCGAAGCTGTTCTTCTGCTCGGGGATGCATTTGTTGAAGAGATACAGGCAAGTTTTGTTCTTGTTATACACAAATGTGTAATAATAAACTCCAGTTGGTTAATGCCCATTTTTCAAGTCAAGTCAAGTCAAGTCACCTTTATTTATATACCGCCTTTAACAATACAGAATTGTGACAAGGCGGCTGTACAGTATTAGATAGGAAACAGTACATCAACAATGCCAAAGGCAACAGTAAGCACTCACATTTCACACATCTATATTTTATTATGTGCTATGTCCATAAAGAAACATAAAACAGAGTCACAGATTCAGGAGCCTGATGTCACAGGATCTAAAGTGACCTGGTGGGAGAGAGACCGTGATGGGCAGCGTGTGACCACTAGCAAACGGAGGAAAAAAGGTTAATCTGCTGGTTAGTGTCAGTCTCATAAAATGAATGTCAAATACATTTAATGAAGAGTAATGATGTGTGATTTAGACTAGGTGCTGGTTTGACAGTGCTGTTGGTGCTTAATATTCTGTATACTTGCACATTGATAATGGAAACTACATTATTTTGCCAAATACATTTTTTGATAGGTTTGATAGTTTCCATGTTGTGAATTTGCCAAAGGTTTTAGTGTTTATTTTTGTAGATCTGGCAAAAATTTTGAAAGAATTGTTTTAATGTGGTTTTGTTATTTTTAATTCCAAACAGTTGGAACTTTTCCATGTGCTGGTTCCTCCATCACAACTTCATGTACTAGCTACCAATATCCTGGTAAGTAGAAATGCTACTTTAAAAAAACTTCATTGTAAGGTATGCTTTATATAAAAACAAGGAGTTATGTAAAAAGGAAGTCTCATTATACCTGCAATTTTGCCTTTTTTAGTAACTAGCCAGCTAACCTATAATGCTGTCTACATTGGATGAGGCGTGGTGCGACACAACAAATCCCCGATGGTAAACTGCTGCTGTGTTCTATTGTTTTTCAATGGTTGCTATGTCACAACCAGTGTAGACAGACTTTAGCTGTTGTGGTGCGGTGCGACAGCTGTCAAGTCCGGTGTAGACACGGTGTAACAATGTTTTTTCCACAGTCATTTAACATGCCACAAATATTATAGTTGCCACTATTTGGTGCATCAAGCTCTGTCCACATGACAGTAGTAAGAAAATTTTAGACAACAGCATTAATGTTTCTCAGCAAAATCATGTGGCGGTTGTTCAGTTTCACTGTTAAGTGGGCAACACTACTGACAGCTGACACCTACACGGAATTAAGAGTTATGGGTTTGATTGCCCTTTTCCAACTATCCTTTCACCCTCTGCCTTCTCTGCTGTCTGTATTAAAATGCCCTTGTATTAAAAACAGTGGAAATGCAATGTTGGATTTGTTATGTTTGCATTTTTTTTTTCTTTCTCTTTGAAGATTTTAATATGCAGAGGCTTGAGGACCTTCTACAGGAAAGTGTTGATGGGCAAGATTTTGCTAAGCAGCCACCACTGTCCAGCTGGTGTCAAAGGCAGAAAGATGTCCAACAGTGTTGGCAACAGGCGAGGCCACAAAACCTTGCCAACTTATTGTCAGCTGAGAATGTCATCCAAGTAAAATGTAATCACTGTCACATGAGAGAAGCAGTCATCCGTTGTGGGGAATGTTTGACCTCAGAGTGGTTTTGTGCAGAGTGTGATCAGCTGATACATAAACACCACACTCTGCACAATAGGCAAACCACCATGCATGGCTTCTATAAATACATTCCCCCAACAGAGTTTGTAAAACTACATGATGACAAGCACATCATTTGTGAACAAGGTTGGTGTCTCTTCTTTTCAGTTGATTTTGCATTTTTTTGCTCTAACAAACTAAATGATTACAGCTGCAGTCCGTAACTTTTTTGGGTTAAAAATGATCTGAAATCAGTATTTGAGAAAGTACATAACCAGCCAGTGTTCAAAACTATCGCCTTTATCCCAATTCACAATATTTAGCTTATAATAATGTTTCTAATTTGAGTGGCACGGGAAATTTGAGCATGCTGCTGCGTCATTACATCACACCTGTAAACACAAAGAAGTTGGCCCAGCTGCTACTTTTAGACTGTACAGAAATTGAAATCTACATGCTAATGTACACTATACTCATAGTCACGGAATGCTGATGTTGTCAACATTAATCATTTTAAAATAAAGTATAACGATAATAATAATTTGATGTGATATGAGCTAACTGAACATTAGATTTAGTCACCATTGGTAATGCTTTTTTTCCTCAGTTGGTCAGAATAAACATGGCAGACTTATTACTTACTTGTTCAGAAGACAATATACAGTGAACATACTTATTTGGGTCATATATTCGTAGGTTAGAATCTGTGATTCCAAAGTACAGTATCCACAAAAATGCAGTGACTGACAGCCACCATAGATATACTCCTCAAAACATTAGATTCATCCACGCTGGATCCGTGCCGACGCACTAGCCACGCAAGGAAGCTAATTCCACGCACAGACACAGCTGCAATTGCAGGTTTTTAAACAGAGATGGTGACAAAGAGGAAAATCTTACGGACTGCAGCTTTAAATGAAGCATTATGTTTTCCAAGACCTTGCTCTGATTGTCCTTTGCTCTTGCAGATTGTTTGCTGCCAACAGCCTTTCCTCAAAAGATTTGTTCCTGTGACACTAGTGATGTTGCAGTCTCTGTGGGTAGATCCATCATATTTGTTTGCATAAATGGTAGGATCGCATATAAACGCATTTATGTAACACATTACTTTAGTTCCTTGTTATTTATTTATCTTTCATGTGCTCTCAGGCTGTTATAATCTTCACGTTCCAGTGCTAACATGCAAACATTGCAAAAAGCAATGGGCTCCAGAAGTCAGTGACTTTGTAAGGAGTGGTTACTGGCCTGTCACCATGCAAGCACAAACACTGTTTCACCAAGATCTGTTCCATTCCTTTGAAGCTATGAAGACTGCAGCTCCAGGAATGTCAGTGAAAGCCTTCACAGCAATGTTGGACCAGAGAACAAAGCAATTTGGAAGAGTGAGTAAAAATTTGAAGCTGAAAGACAAATTCATTATTTTTTTTTTATTATAAGTAGCTGTAAGGCTGGACAGTATGGCAAAACTAGTGTCAAGTCTAAGCAGGGTGTAAATTCAAATATACGCACATATGAAGTTCAGGGTCCCCAAGTGGCTGTAATATTTCAGGTTTCTGACATGAACTGAACTAAAGACCATACTAGGCAGCATTTGACATTTGCATCCTTCTTGGATCTAAAAAGGTACATTGACAAAACATAAAGTGGTGATTTTTGTAGTTTATTGTCATTGAAAGCTATACCATAATTTGTTTACTTCAGACTGGCAAAGTGAATGCAGATGCTTTTCAGAGGAGCTTTCTGCAATGTGTGTACTGCAACTCTGAAGTGAACCAACTTCTGGGAAAGGAGCCATTTGTCTGTCCAGCCTGTAGCCCTGAAATGGTGGCAGTTTCAGTGGATGGCAACAGAAAACTCTACAGTTTCCAGAAAACAAACCAGTGAGTTTTGTGTGCACATTAAAAACAGCCAGTGTAGTTAATGTATGTACTTGCTGTTAACATTATCATAATATTATATATCTCATTTTGTTCTTTAAAATTAAGCTGTTGATACTGTAGCCATTGAGTATAATATCTATGTTAGACTTTGTAACCTTGTTTTAAAAAATGTATGCATGATGTTGTTTATTATTATTATTATTATTATTATTATTATTATTATTATTATTATTATTATTCATATGTAAAACTTGTTACTACAGAAGTACTACCTTTTTTGTAGGAATGAAGACACAGGATTCTTTGATGGAGTGTTTTTAGCCCAAGACTCTGAGGTGTCCAATTTTGTGGAGGAAGTCCGTGGGGCTGTCAAGAGTGTAAGTTTTCAATCAGGCTGAGCAAAGGGTATCTCAGGCTTATTACTTATTATACTTACTTGCTTACAATTATACTAATTGGAAGTAAAGTTGGAAACACTGTAGTCTTAGGTGTTTGGATGAGGGAGTCTTTGATTAGGTATGAGATGGCAGTGGCAGGGTGCTAAGATTAGTGATGCAATTGAACTTTCACAAATTTTCACAAAGTGAAGTTGTAGAGCTGGATAAAAAAATACAGCTAGATTCTAATCCAGAGGGCACAGAAAATCCATAATATTAGTTGCCACACATTGTCTGATAAAGTTAGACCATTGCAATTAACCTCCTGTGTGCCTTGGAGTGTTTGAGTGTAGAGCCCTGCTATTTAATGTCCTTAAATTAACTACAGACATGTTGAAACAATTTACTTTGTTAGACTGCAGGAAAAGCGACGTGTGGGGAATCCCACTGGACAGCAGCAAGAGAGCCCTCAAAGCAGGCAAACAAGTTGGATGAAGAAGGTGTAGAAATTGCTGTGTGCAGGCATGGATTCCTCCTCAGAAGTTGGTATTGGTCTTGATAAATTGCAAATAAAGATATTTAGAGATGATGATGATGATGATCTGAAGCCTATTCTTCAGTATACAATGTGCTCTCTACTTCTTTTTTCCGAAAGGTCTGAATATGTATAGAGGAGAAATCTTCGCATATCCAATGTTTCTTCAGAAAGAGTTTCAGGGTGCTACATTTTTGGCCATGGATGTGACCTGTCGTTATGTGCCATACCTGGAGAAGGTGTCAGAGGCTCTGACTCATCTTCAACCTCTTCAGAAAATGAGACACTGCTTGTCTGGGATGCATGCCAAAGCCCACAATACAAAATGCGAGGTGATGCTTGACTTTTAAATTTCAGAGTATGATGTAGTCAATAATTAGTCAATAACCTAAAGTGTCACAGTGAATGACATTGTGACCCCAAACAACAACCTAGGCCCCTATGTGCTGTCCTCTACAGCTGGTGACCTCGGGATATGCATCAATATTGATAAACCTGTCGTCCACACTGTTTAACAAGTCCACTGCTTCCTGTAGATTCTGTGGAATGCGAGGAACCAGGAAGGTGCTGGAACCACTCTTGGTGAAGAAGTAGAGCAAGTCAATAGTTTTCTCTCCAGATGTGCCCTGACCACAAAGTACATGGCAAAGTCAGGTTTGTAAGGTTCTTTGACCCCTGCTGGCCTGCAAATGTACACATTAACATTTTACAATTTATTTTGATGTTTTATTGTTCTTTACAGTAAGAACTGATATGCTTACTGTCCATGCTATTGGGTGGAATCAGCGTAAAGAGAATGGCCTTCACATTGCTTTGTCTTCCAGATTCAAAAAGGTATGTTCATGTATTGAAAAAGAATGAACTTAAATGAATTTAAATGGTTAAGTTTGAACTTAACCAAAATCCATCACACTGTTACCCCCATGTAGACATTGTTGGGGTGCAGGACCTCAGCTATATATATAGTTGAATATGTTATTAAATTAAATCAGGCAGGAACATACTTCTTGGTTCTTTTAAAGTATTGTTTTATGAAATGACAGCATTTTGTGCTGCTGTTTTGCAGACAGTAGAAAAGACATTGGAAGTAACAGAGAGCCTAAAGAAGATGCAGGACCAGTTGCATTGCTGTGATGACATGCTAAAACAGTGGGTTGTTGATGTCAAGCAGTGGGCCAGTAGCGGTAAGGACAATGTTGTGTTATACATAAACACTGTCAGAGTAAATTTGGTTGTAATGCATGTAGCTGTAGCTTAATGTTAAATTATGGTGTAGGGATGGACACTGTTTGCAGGTCAGAAGTCTTCAATTAGTATTTTGACTTAAAGTAAACTTTTTAGCAATGAAAGCAGAATTATTGGTGCATGTTCATGCAAATCAGACCAAAATGGAATAATATAATTTGAGGTAGCAAATGAGAGGTTTCACTTCTTGTTTGTTTGTTTTGTTGTTGTTGTTTTTTTTCTTAATCTGCAAGAGCACCACTTGTTACTTCTGTCAGTTCAGAGGAAACTGTTTTTGCATCACTGAAAGTGTGGCCTATTGGTGGAGCTAGAATAAAGGTCAAGGGGTCACCAAATTTGATGATTTGACATAATCCCCCATCAGTGACTTTAAGAAAGAATGACTGTGGACTATGGATTGCTATATAAACAGTCTCCAAAAAGGTAATAATAGATGATAAAAGATGATATCTCACAGAGTAAATGCTGATGCCTCTTTGTTGCTTGGTCCCTAATTGTTGCTGAAACATGCAATCAGCAGAGGTCCAGTACAGTATGAAAAAAAACATACAAGATAGATATTGCTCTCCAAATTAAACATTGTCCTGAAGTTTGTCTGTTGCTGCTGTACTATGTGTAAATATCAGAACATAAGTGTGCTTGAAACATTTTTTTCTTTATTCTTAACTTTAATTTGGAGCAACCAGTCCTGGTTGATGCTCGTGGTTTGCAGATTTCCATCGAAGCACTCTTTGTGAGCATTTGTCAGAGGAAGCACTACCTATACAGACAGAATGGTATGTATAAGTAAATGTAAGTGTTGCAGATGGAAGTTATATTGGTTCTGTTCATTAAATGCCATGGCAGCTCTATTATAATACCATTGTTTTTGCTCTTATTACAGATCGCAACAAAAGGCGTCAGAAGATTAGTCAGAAGATTGCCCAAGAGAAGAAACGCTTGCTAGAAGAGATCCAGAGATACAACCAACATCCTGATGGTGACCCTGTGGACACAAAGTCAGATGTGCAGAAACTCTCCAGCAAAGCAGCAGAGAGCATGATCTGGCCTGGGCAGGAACAGAACACAGGTGTTATATGAAGATGAAGTTTCAAGTGTTTATTTAAAATGTATCATCATCAAATGTGTCAATGTATCATTGTTTATTAATGTATAGCTAATGTTTTTATTCCTTCAGACGGTGTCGACATTATCACCAAGAAGAAGCTTTTTGACCAACTAATGCTTGTCTCACGACTGACAGAAGAAAAGCAGATCCTAGTGAAGGAGATGATGCAGCACTGTCAGTACCTTAAGGACTCAGTAGCAAAGGTCCAGTCAATGATGGCCACTGTTTCAGTGTGCACACAAACAGGAAGTAAGTGTAAATCAAACCATGGCTTTATGCACAGCTATTTTCAAGTGAAAAGCAAGTATGCTTGTATTGGCTCAAGAACTAAGGATAAATGGCCTTCAAAGATTATTTTATCCAATTGTTATGATTTGACTTTGTATTTTAGATTTTCTTCTAAAATATGCTCTTTCTAATAAAATGTTTAGTGTGACAGTAATTTGATTACTCTTCATGTGTGGACTTGTAGGCTATCCGAATGGATTCACAGAAGAGGGGTCCAAGGGCCTTATCAGTCTACTAAAGAGAAGACAGCATGACCTCAGACTTAAACAGCAGACTGTAGCATGCACGTACAGAGGCATTCTCGAACCAACTCCTAGGCTGGTGGAAGAGGAGGAAGGGGAAATGGCAGAAGAAATGGACTGGCAACATGACATCAGCTCTGACGAAGAGGATGAGGATGAAGATGATGATGCAGAGGTGGGGACTTAAGTCAGACTGAAGTCACAGTTGTAATTGCTTTTTCTTTGACTTGTACTTTGATGACTTGAAAAGGTCTCTAAAGTCTTGACAAAAGATCCCATGTTTTTGTAAATGAGTTAGATTGAAAGTGATGAGATTGGTTCCAGCAGACACCAGAATTTAAATGAAATTGACTTTATTGAAGTTGAAACTGATTATAGAAACATGCATTTTCTTACTTGGTTTGTAATACATGCATGTTTTACACTGCTGTAATTATCAGTAGCCATACCCAGATTTTAGTAATGTTTTTGTTGCGCAAAAACCTTGTATCTCCCATTTTGGTCTTTTGAACTGATAGTTTGCAGGGTCCTCAATGCTGTACACTTTCTCTCACATGTGGGCCCATGAAAATTGTTCAATGTTGTTTTTTTTGTTTGTTTGTTTTTTTGCTGATTTCTGAACCATCTACCATAATTTATAGATTTGTACATTTTGCTCTGATTTATTAATATCATTAATTTGTTTATGCACATCAATATATAAAAGGATCTGCTCTGTCCTATGCATAGCATTTTTTTGTTATCTGTATTTTGCTACAAACGCTCTCATATTGCACTCTCTTTTGTGTTACTGGAATTGTAATATTCATGGTTATGTATGCAACTGTCTGTATATACTTGTTGATACCTGTATAAATGTGTATGTAAACACAAATACAAGTTTGATTAGTCATCAGACTATTGAGTTGACTTTGGCTCATTAAACATTAATCCTTAGGAGAAGAGAGATCTGGGAGCTTTCAGATTCAACCTGAACTGCCAACATTTTGGAACACCCGGGGCCTAAACCATGATGGTAGTTGAACAAATTTAGAGTTACAGGATTAGTTTTTGAGTTGACAAAACCAAACCAAACCACTCCAGTCCAGCTTTGTTGGCACCATGATGCTGATTATCAACCTTCTTTGTCAGTTCAGGCTTTGATCCTGAGAATGTGGAGTGTGACATCAGTGGTGAACAGTCAGTCACAGGCCTTGAGAGACTTGAACATGTAAGGTCACATGCAGTCATTTTTAATTATCTATAGATTCTATAGCTTATTTGTATTACATATGATCTGTATATATTTATTTAAAATAAATGATTTATAATTACTTAAACTAAAATTGCTTGTATGTAATGGATTGATAATAATACAAATCTTATAATAATATAAATCATATAAAATAATTAAATAATTACCATTATAGCCAGACAAAACTTGCATAACTGTACACAGATACTGGCAGTGCAATGTATTTCAATACTATCTAGAACCAGTGCATTTCTAAATGCATTTCTAAACCATATAACCACATTATACCAAGGATCAGGTTTGGGTCAGATTACATTGAAATGCACTGAAAACAAACAACATGGCAATATTAGTAATATAGAAAGTAACATACCTTTTAGCGACAATTCAAATTAGTATATTATTTTAAGAAGCTCAGTGATCTGAGTTCATGCAAAGTACATGTAATGACCATTTCCATCTAATTAACAACTCATCCCATGGTAGAAATAAGCCAAATCAGATATGGAGACTGTCACCTTGTAACGTTCGCCTATATCAGACAGGTCACACAAAAACACGGTTCTATTCTCCTGTTTAAACGATGCTTACACTGTCTAATCTTCAAAAATTAAACACAAAAAACCCAACAACCGATATTTGCTACCGAACCTTTCATATGTTATTTACAAATGCACCACAAAAACACAAAATATACAAATATACAAATAGCACGTGTATGTGTAAAGTTCCAAAGTCCGTGGTCGTGTATGCAGGTGTAAGGAAATCGGCCTCACCGGCAAATTAAAGTCCGTGAGCACAATCCAAATGAGCTGTTCCGTATAGGAGGTCCTCTGGCGACAATCTCCACAAGTCCCAAGTGGACGGTAAATCCCAAGAGATGAAACAACGGCAAAAAACAGTCTCTTAAAGTCTGTAAATCGATCGCAGGTAATCCAACAACACGGCCCAGGCAAACGCCGTCTCCACGCCCGTTCTGCTTCTTCGACGGGGTCGTAAACGCCGTCCTAGTACCTGATGCCCCCCCTAGTGGTGTGAGGATGTGATTTATATGAGTGTGTACGTAATAAAATAAACTTGCTTGCGTATACACAGTATCAAAATAAAAGACGTAAGACAAAAGTCCAATACAATGCATTAATGCTTATGGGATACAAACGAACCAGAAGGAAGTTTTAACACAACTGCATGGCCATTTCACACATCTAATGAAATACAGTTATAATAAAACCCTTTTATGTGGCAACGCTACATAGGTGCCCCCCCCCCCAATAAGGTGAACTTATTGGCAGCATTAGACAAGGGATGGGTTTTTAACCAAACTAAGTCCCCAAGCTGAAATTGCACATCTTTTCTACGAGTGTTATAGTACTTAGCTTGTTTAGCCTGACTCATCCTCATCCTGCGCACAACCTCCTGTTGAAGAAGATGTTGTCTCTCCAGTACTGTGTAAGCCACTTGTTCAGGTGAAGGGGGAATATGAATAAGTCGCTCTAGGGGCCCATAGATCTGGCTTTCTAACATGAGCTCAGCTGGAGTCCGGCCTGTCGTCTCCTGCTGGGCAGTATTGATAGCATAACGTAACTCGGGCAACCACTGGTCCCAGGACTGATGTTGCTGTCCGACGTATGAAGCGATCATTGTTTTAAGTGTTCTGTTTATCCTCTCAGTCAGGTTACTCTGTGGGTGATATGAAGTAGTAAGCTTCTGAATACAACCCCAGGATTTACACACTTCAGACAGGATGGTAGAAGTAAATTGTGGACCCCTATCAGAAACTAGATATTTTGGGACTCCCCATCGGGTAAAAATTTCTTCCCGAAGGACCTTTGCTATCTTTTGGGTCTTACTGTCCCTCAAAGGAAACAGCTCTATCCACTTGGTGAAATAGTCCACAATGACTAATAGGCATGTATTTCTTTTCTTGCTGGTAGGGAATGGTCCCATCAGGTCAATCCCGAGAGTATGTCCTGGTTCAGTAACTAAGGTGCTCTGCAAGAGCCCAGCCATTTTACTATTACCAGGTTTGTATTGTTGACATGGTTTACAACTCTTCACATAGCTCCATACTTCCTTCCTCACGGACGGCCACCAGGCCACTTCCAATATTTTAAGCAGTGTTTTGAGTTGTCCTAAGTGTCCCGCTAATGGGTTATCATGAAAGTAGTGCAAGAAAGTCTGGGTAAGCTTTTTCGGCACCACCATCTGATACTTAGCCCCGTCTCCTTTCAGGGGAATTTTCCTGTACCAGATTCCTTGTACATTTTCAAACGTGATGGCCTGATCTTTTGAAGAACGTGGAGGGGAAGAAGTTGTTAATTGGAGTAAATCCAAGTCAGCTTGTTGTGCCTGTTGAATCTCATCGAGACTGAGAGGTAACAGAGACGCATTAGTGGGGGTAATGGAGAAACAAGGGCTGGATACTGAGGAGAGCTCACAAGAGCGAGACAAGGCATCGGGTACCAAATTTAAGCAGCCCTTGCGATGTTGGACCCGGAAATCAAATTGTTGTAACCTTAAGGTCCAGCGAGTCAGGCGAGAAGTGGTCTTTGGGCAATTAAATGCCCAAGACAGTGCAGCATGGTCAGTGAAGACATCGAAGGGCATCCCCTCTAAATAGTGCCTCCACTTTTCCACTGCCCAAACAACAGCCAAACACTCCTTTTCCGAGGTACTGTAATTTTTCTCCGCGGAAGACAATGCCCTCGAGGCGAAAGCAATCACCTTCTCCTGGTTATCACGAGTTTGAGTAAGCACTGCTCCCAGACCCACATCACTAGCATCAGTATGAATCTGGAATGGTTGTGTAGTATCCGGTTGGGTAAGTATTGGGGCATGTTGTAAAGCTTGCTTCAAAGCATCGACACTGGACTGGCATTCCTCCGTCCACTCCCATTTCACCCCCTTCTTCTTCAAACGGTTTAAAGGGGCCGTGATATCCGCAAAATGGGGAATATACCTATGGTACCATCCTGCTAACCCCAGGAATCGCTGGAGAGATTTGAGGTCATATGGTGTAGGAAAGTCAGCAACTGCCTGGATCTTTTCTTTGTCCATCTCCACCCCTCTCTCTGTGACGATGTGACCAAGAAATTTTAATTGTCTTTTAAAAAACTGACACTTCTTCATGTTCAACGTGAGGTTAGCATGTGTGAGTCTCTTCAGTACTAAGTGTAGATGTTTTTTGTGTTCCTCAGGGGTCTTGGAATAAATAATGATGTCATCGATGTACACGAAGCAGATCTTACCCCTCAATTCACCCAACACTCTCTCCATAAGCCGTTGGAAAGTAGCAGCGGCGTTCTTGAGCCCATACGGCATGGCCTTAAATTGAAAGAGACCTTTGGAGGTAATAAAGGCTGTCAAGGCCTTACTTTCCTCAGCCATGGCAACTTGCCAATAACCTGACCTTAAATCCAAGGAAGTAAACCAAGTGGCTCCTTCCAGTGACTCCAAGATGTCGTGGATCAAAGGCATAGGGTAGGCATCAAAGATTGTCTTTTCGTTAAGACGCCTATAATCCACGCAGAACCGAAATGTCCCATCTTCCTTTGGGACTAGAACAACCGGGGAAGACCAAGGAGAGAATGAGGGTTCGATGATACCTTTCTCAAGCATCTTATCCACTTCTTCCTCAATAATACACTTCTTCAGTGGGGAGACCCGATAGGCTCTAGATGTTACTGGTGTATCATCGGTGAGAATGATTTTATGCCGGACAACAGAGGTATGACCTAGATTTTCTGAAGTAGTGACCGGCCAAGCGGTAATTAACTCCCTTAATTCTTCTGTGTGTGTGGTCTCATGAGTTGTGTATGGGTCAGACACAGGGTGTTCAAAGTCAGCTGGAACAGCACAGTACAGATGGAGTGTAGCAGGCATCGGTAAACAAGAAGGGATTACTGGCATACCCTTACCAGGTGGTAGTAGAGCAGGCAAGAAGGGAAAGTATTGAAAATCCTTTCCTCTTCTTATACCATATCTTCCCTGCTCCAAATCCACAACCACTCCAACGAGCTTTAAGAAATCTAGGCCGATGATCACAGGAAATGCCAAGTGGGAGTCTTCCATAATAAAAGCCCTCATCTCATATTCCTGTCCATGCCAAACAAAATTCATCAATTGGTGATGCAGGGAATGATGTATAGTCCCATCGGCCATGATGAACTTCTGGGAAGGCATTGCCTTAGATGTTTTAACTTCCCTATAATGCATCTTGTCCCACACACTCTTTTGGAGTAAGGTAAATGTACTGCCTGTATCCATAACCGCTTGTACCTCCCGTCCATTCACCTTAATAGATACCCCCAGCAGAGAGGATATTGGATGGTGCTGGGTTATATTTATTCCAGCCAAGTGTTTGCGATGAGGGGTCTCAGAAGATTTCTTGCCCTTATCTTTCCCATTACTACTCTCCACTTTTCTCCAATACTCCTTCGCCCCCATATAGTCCTTTTCCACCAGAGCTCCGACCTTCACCAGCTGACTCACAGTATGTACGGTTCCCCTCAAACATCCTGCCACCCTTGGGTTGATGTTATTTAAAATTCGGTTCACCAGTTCTTCTTCTGAAGCATCAGGTTTCCACTTTAAACATAAGGCACGGTAATTGTAGGCGAAATCCCTTAGGCGTTGATTAGGTTGCTGTACCATCATCCTGAGCTTTTCCTCTACCTCAGAGAGATAGTCAGCCGGCAGAAATGCATCCATTAATGCCCTCTTAAAAGATTCCCAGTCTCTCACCTTACTTTTCTCCGCCTTCCACCAGCTGAGGGCTGGTGCTTGCAAGACGGTACTTAGGGTTCCTAAAAGTTCCAAGTTGGTAAGTGGTCTGACTTCCAGATAGTCCTCACATTTCTCTATGAAGTTGAAGACATCTGCTGTCTCACAGGATTCACCAAATGCAGGGAACTCAAGCCGTACAGGAGGTCGAGTGCAAAAGGAGGACGAGCCAGATAAAACCACGGTATCAGGAGCTATAGGAGGATCTAAAGATTTGGAAGGAGAAACCTGATAAGTGGCATTCACAGAAGTCTGTGGTATAAGAGACTGTACCGAGGTGAACCAGTCATGTTCAGTGGAAGCAGTCTGTCTATATTGCCTTCTCGTGGGAAAAGGGGTACTAGTTGAATGTATATGTTTAAGCTTATTCTCCCACTTCTCATCCCTTCTCAAAAAGCAATCCATCACAGCTCTCTCTAACTTTTTAAGCGCATCCTCAAAAGTGTCTTCAATACTTGTCAAACGATCATCTAAGGCTTGCCTAAAGGTAGCTTCACGGTTCAATGTGCTATCGAAAGCTAGTTTAAAATCATGCTCAATAGTTTGAACCTTTTCAGAAAGGGCCAACAAATCCTCTTTCAATTGTGAAACTTCAACTTGAATCCCTTGTTCACCCCCACCACCAGAATCAACATCATCAACATTTTGATCAACATCAGATATACACAGTGAACTGAGCAACGATGTTATTTGTGCAGTTGGATTACGTCTGACTGTAAATTGCTCACATGTATAATCAACTTCAACCCCTTCACTGGTATCTGTATTACGTACAACAGAATTAATGTCCCTTTCTGTACCATTTGTCTCATCCACAGTTGTGTATGTAGAATCCATGATCATAAATAAACCAACAAATAACAAATAAACCCCGAACCAGTGCAAGTCAGAGAATCTCCCCGTACGGGCCACCAATATGTAACGTTCGCCTATATCAGACAGGTCACACAAAAACACGGTTCTATTCTCCTGTTTAAACGATGCTTACACTGTCTAATCTTCAAAAATTAAACACAAAAAAAAACCCCAACAACCGATATTTGCTACCCAACCTCTCATATGTTATTTACAAATGCACCACAAAAACACAAAATATACAAATATACAAATAGCACGTGTATGTGTAAAGTTCCAAAGTCCGTGGTCGTGTATGCAGGTGTAAGGGAATCGGCCTCACCGGCAAATTAAAGTCCGTGAGCACAATCCAAATGAGCTGTTCCGTATAGGAGGTCCTCTGGCGACAATCTCCACAAGTCCCAAGTGGACAGTAAATCCCAAGAGATGAAACAACGGCAAAAAACAGTCTCTTAAAGTCCGTAAAGCGATCGCGGATAATCCAACAACACGGCCCAGGCAAACGCCGTCTCCACGCCCGTTCTGCTTCTTCGACGGGGTCGTGAACGCCGTCCTAGTACCTGATGCCCCCCCTAGTGGTGTGAGGATGTGATTTATATGAGTGTGTACGTAATAAAATAAACTTGCTTGCGTATACACAGTATCAAAATAAAAGACGTAAGACAAAAGTCCAATACAATGCATTAATGCTTATGGGATACAAACGAACCAGAAGGAAGTTTTAACACAACTGCATGGCCATTTCACACATCTAATGAAATACAGTTATAATAAAACCCTTTTATGTGGCAACGCTACAACCTATAACAGTATCATCTTCAGAGATACAAGTAGGAAACTTAATGAACAGAGGGATATTGAGCCTCAACATTATAAAATTCTGACCATGTAGCATCTTTCAGGTGGTTTGGAGGGGCTAAAGAACTTCAAAAACACCTGCTTTGAATGTTATCATTCCATTAAATGGCCATTATCAGTGGTTCTCAGCCTCATAAAAATGGGCCAGAAGGGGCCTGCTACGTCTACTGGAAGGCTCAGAAGGCTATCATCCATCCACATGGTTAATCACCAATGCAAATACAAGAGACAGCTCCAAATACAATCAGATTCTTTCTATTTATTGTTGTTGATTGTTGGAATCATCAATGTGGTCCCTTTATAACTATGCAATGTGGGGAATAGTAAAGTTATATTGTACTGAATTTAATACACAATGTCAATGAAAAGTAGCATATTTGTTTGCAAATTTGTCTTTCCTAATTGGCTCAGTAGGGCTGGGTGTTGGCAAGGACCTCACCATCATTCATTACAGCAGGTCACAGTATGATTTGATGTTGGTATTAAATGCTTCACATAACTTTAACATATTTGTGTGTATGTGTGTACTTGTTTTTGCTACATTGTGGAGACCAAATGACCAAACCGGCCTTCGGTCCCCACAATGTTAAAAAAATATTAAAAATAGTAAATGATGTTTATCTGAAAATGAAACAATGCAAACATGTTTTCTGTAAGGGGTAGGTTTAGGGTTAGGGTTGGGTTAGGGGATAGACAATATCGTTTGGTCAGTATAAAATCTTTAGAAGTCTATGGAAAGTCCCCACAATTCACAAAAACAAACGTGTGTGTGTGTGTGTGTGTGGACCAGGTAATCCTCATGTTGTGGGGTCATAATCTGTTTACACAGTCAGAAACAAACAAACAAATAAAATGCTAAAATGCGAATAAAAGTCTTCAAAGTGTTCTCTAAAACTAGACCTGAGATGGCTTGTGTCTGTGAAATGAGAAAATTAAAACTTTCCTGCACAGCTAAACCAAATACATTGTTGAAAAGGTCTTAACCTGGAGAGTAACATGTTAGTATGAAGATTTTACATGAAACTTCACCTTGGTGCATGTTTGAAGGCTTATAACTCAACTCAACTCATTTTTATTGTCACTACAGCATTTACAAGTAAATGATGTGTGAAAAGGTTAGGTGTTCCAGACATTGCACATTTCGGAAAATAAAATGTACAGTTAACAATGGAATACAATACACATATATACAGTGTACACATATGTACAGATATGCACAGTGTTGTGTATATATAAACAAATAAATAGGTATACATATATACATAGACAGTACCGACATTAGCATCACAATACAATATGTAAACATAATGTATGTAACGCCAGGAATCGACTTATGGTATAGGCAAATAAAAAAGGAGGGTTGTGTAGTTATATTAATGATATATTTGTGCAACAGTGTAGTGCATCAGTTGTAGTTTAGCAGTCTGATGGCCTAACGGAAGAAGCTGTACCGCAGCCGACCTGTGCGGCCTGATGCTTTTGTAATGTTTGCCTGATGGCAGTAGTGAGAGGAGACTGTGACTGAGGTGGCTAGGGTCTTTGATTATTTTTTGAGCTTTTCTCAAAAGGGGCTACAAATATGGGACGAATTGTTATAGAGAGCTCTTGACCTCAGCTATCATATGAGTATGGTCAACAACTGTGGGTGCTGTCAAATATGGTTAAAATTAATTTTAACCCATTTAACAATTGGATATTTAAAATCAGATTACATAGATGTGTTTATAATCCTCCTAAACCCCTCACAATACTCTCAACTCACTGTTTACCACCTCCAATTCTAAGAAAAACACTAATGTTTTAAAAACTACAATTACGTAAAGCCACGCCATGCAGCTTGATACAAATCAGAAGTACAGTTGTAGTTCTTCTCCTCTGCAAAGTAGGGTTGTAAAATAGGGTTGTAAAAAGATATAACTACTGAATATTTCAAATATCTAGTACAGGTGAACTAGTAATAACACTGCATATAGATGTTCTATGTTAACAAAAAGTGAATATGTTGGTTTATTTTAGATATTTTAGCCAAAACTGGAGCAGAACGTGCAAACTCGGCGACGGCTAGAAGGGATAAGTATGGTGCTACTGGGCTTTCGTACATCAATACTGCGTAATTTTTGTCACACTTTAAAACAATAATTACTATTTTTGCATTATTGTAAGGGGTAGGTTTAGGGTTGGGGTAGGTGTATACGTTAATAAAACAATCTAATAGGTAGAAAAATAAATTTCATTGTCAGTTTCTGGTGGGAGACATATGCGTTCTAGCCACAACCCTCAAACTCCGCCCACAACACAATGCACATCCGTAAACTTCTTCTACCATAAACTGGTAGAAAAAAAACAAATCTCAGAATCGAAGGAGAAATTATTAAAAGTTAATAAAAGATAAAGTAGCCTTATCATGAACATATCGTATTGTTGAGTTATCATGCTGTTTTTTCCTGTGGAGAAAATACTTCCGGGCAGAAGTCAGCGTCAATAGCAACCACCATACCAACGAACTAAAAACAAAACAAAATCTAATATAGATTCACTGGGCAAAGATTGTAAAAATAAAAATGCACATTTTTTCGCTAGAAAACAGCCATGGGAAGAGGAAGAGAAAAAAAGTTGTTAATCTAAAAGTTACATAGGCCTGGATCTGGACCATTTCAAGCCAATAACACCGATGCAAGAACATACTATCTGTAGTGGCACACTGTCTGATTATGACTGTAAAATCATTTTATAAGTCGTTTATTAAATAAATTACTTTTTTTTAAACTTCTCATGTGTGCTGTGAATAACTGCTATGAGAATAGCTGAAAACATGGCTATAGCTCATTGCAGGAAAGCTGTATTGTCAGCAAACCTGCATTTTTTTTTTTTTTTTTTACCTTCATTTACACATGGAAAACATATTGAAGGCAAGCTCTATTTTACAAATGTGTAACATTTACAAATTACACTGTACACATACAATAATATGGTTAGTGTTAACTATGGTTTTTCACAGCTTAAGATGACCAAACCTGAACTTTGTTGGAGTTAGACTAATCAACTGATCAGCAACACACCATCAATTAGATCCTGACCAGTTACAATAAAAAACACCCACAGAACCTGACTTTGATGAATTCTGGTTGGCAATGAATGGAGACATTTCATATCCTAATGGTTAGAGAGTCGGAGTTGTAAAATGAAGGGTGCAGATCTCAGGTCTGGCAGGGATTGTAGGTGGGGGTAGTGAATGGCCAGCATCTCTTCCACTTTCAATACGACTGAGGTGAGACCCTTGAGCAAGACACTGAAGCCCCAATTGCTCCCCTGGCACCGCAGCCGCTGCTTCGTCCTTGTGTGTGTGTGTGACCCCATATTAGGCCACGTCACTTACTTTTCTTTCTGGGTGGAAGGTTGTGAAGATGCAAAAACTGCAGTATTTAATGATTTGCCTTTAGGCTGATGAATTATTAGATGGACAGCAGATTTTCTGGGCAGCAAAAGCACCTCGCTGAAAATATTAAATGCTCAAGTGCAATATGTAGCCCTATAGTGAATCTGTGGTGCAATGAAATTAGGTGGTGTATGCACCTTCCAGCTTTATTACAGCACCAACATATCACATAAACATTATTCCCCCCCAAAATCTTTGTTTTTTTTTCCTGACTAAATTTATAAACATTAAATCATGTTCTGACCCACTGTATTGTATAGCATGATGAGGTCCTTGTCAACACCCAGCTCCACTAAACAACTAAAGAAACAGATTTATAAACAAATATTTATTTACTTACAACATATGCCAAATCAAAACAGTACTATCAAACTTTTGAACTTGAACTTGTTGCCCCCATGGCGCAGAATCCTTTATGACACAGTCATTTTTTATGTTCCCCTGTGGTTCCCAAGATGGAGGCCAAACCTTTTGGCTGAAAGAAATAGCAAAATAAAACATACAGAAATGACATATTTCTTTTCTAAAATGTGTCAAATATAAGGATAGCCTCTGACATGGCTTATAAACCCTGTCAGGCTTCCATGACAGAATGGGATGGAGAAAGCGTAAAGCTGAAGATAATTTATTTATATTTATATCCAAATAATATTATTGCCACTTTGTAATGACATTTTAAAACTGTTTATATTACAAAAATTTGTATCTCAGAAATGAACCTAATTCTGCACAACTAGAATTTAGTTGTCATTTAAGATTTATTACATTGTATTATGTTTTTTGTTAAGTTTTGTTTTATGTTTTATGTATTAAATTGTGAACCTCATATTGTGTATTTAATTGCATTGTGTGATAAGCAGTTCATCCCATTCTTAATGAATGTGAAGTTGTGATGATTGTAACTCCTTCCTCTCAAGCAAACAAAAATTCAGCATATAAATTACGGCTCATTCATCGCTTAGCAAAATGCCACTAAATACAGCAGTACATCTAAGCAGTAGTTGTGACAAAACTTAAAGGGATAGGTCACCCAAAAATGAAAATTAGCCCATGATTTACTCTCAAGCCTTACTCTAGGTGTATATGATTTCCTTCTTCCAGATGAATCCAATCGGAGTTACATTAAAAATCGCCCTAGTTCTTCCGAGCCTTATAATGGCAGTGAGCATTTTTATTATTATTATTTTATTTTTTTTCCAACAGTCCAAAAGAAGTGCAATAAAGCACTTGACCACATCCATAAAAAAACATGCCTTACATGACTCCAGGGGGTAAATAAAGGCCTCCTGTAGTGAATTGATGTGTTTTTGTTTAAAATAAATAAATAAATAAATACAATTTATATATATAGGCTCCATTTTTAAATTGTAATAATCACTTTTCTGTAGCGTGCGCTAACTGTCATATGCGCAAACCGTTCCAGCAGATGACGTAGGACGTATGTGCAGCGCATGCGCCTGTAAGTCTTCACAGAGTGCGGCTCACACAGAAGCACACAGGAACGTTTGAAAGCCTCATCCATTAGTGGATCCATCTATGTACAGCTATATTAGGGATCCACTGATAGATGCGGCTTTCAAATGTGCTTCTGTGTGAGCCCTCAGTAAAGAATGTGAAGCAACGATCATTGAGGCCAATTACACTTATGTCGGTACTTTTATTATTTTATTTTAATTACTATTTTATTTTAATTACTACATATTTGTTGAGTGCGTGAACACAATGGCCAATCAACAGTGTTTAAGAATCGGCTCAACAGCACTAAAATCTTGGGAAATGTGCGTTTTTTTTTTTTTTTTTTTATTTAGTATGGTACCAAAGTTTGTACTTTTGACAACACTGTTTTGCACTGTTGAAAAGAAACACCCACCCATCATAAGGCTTTAATAACCAGGATAATTTTTTAGGGCTGTCAAACGATTAATCGCATACAAAATAAAAGTTTGAGTATATAATATATGTGTGTGTACTGTGTGTAATTATTATGTATATATAAAAACAAACACGTTCATGTAAATATTTAAGAAACATTTACAAGTATATGTATTTATTATAATATTTATATAATTTGTATTACATATAAATACAAATATTTTGTACATAACATTTCTTTTAAATATGTAAATTAATTTGTGTATATTTATATATACATAATACTTCTACACAGTACACACACATTAATTGGGCAAACTCAAACTTTTATTTTGTATGCGATTAATCGTTTGACAGCCCTATAATCTTTTAATATAACTCTGACTGAATTCATCTGTAAGATGGAAGTCATATACACCTAGGATGCCTTGAGGGTGAGTAAATGATTGGCTAATTTTAGCTATCCCTTTAAATCACTCTTTAGGCAAAAACAGATGCCACATGTGGAGATGTCTCAGTCCATCCTAATTACGTAACCTGCCTGACTTCCCCAAAAGAAATGTAACACTGGTCCGGGTGCTTATAACATGAACTTAAATAACTCCTAATTCATGGTAAATCAGACAGGCTTTCTAATTAGGGATAACTGCCCCTTTAAGGACAACTCATAAGTCAGTTAAACAAGAAAGCCTACATTACCATGACGGACACGGGAGCCAGTGGACGAGAACTTCTTTACAGCCCTTGGAAAGAGAAATCAATTAAATATTTAATTTCATTCCACCTCAGCTTTTAAAAAAAGTCAAAATATAATATCACAGAAACATCAAAAGTTTGGTTTAATATTTACAGTGCTCTAACAGCAAATTTTTTCACATTAATTACTTCTTCTTTAGACTTAAAGTCAATAATTTCAGTACTACTCTCTTGGTGTAGTACAGTATCAATTTATGCACCTACAGTTGTACAGAATGTCCTCCATATAGCTACTAACCTTTTTTTCACGCGTCTTAGACACATAATTTACTGGAAACATATCCAGTGTGCTGTGATACTGGCAAGCTGTAAAGAAAACAAAATTGTAAAAATTGTAGAAAGGCAATTAAAAGACATTTTCAACTAGTATTATATTAATAGTTTTATGTGTTATCAGGTCTGTAATGTAATAAACTACCAATAAAAAGATAGAAAATAAAGAAAAGATAGAAAAGGTAAATTGTGGGCCAAAAAACTATTATATTACAAGCTCAAGATATTTTTTTTTTTTTTATTAGATTAAGATTAGATTAATTTAAGAGTTTATGATTATAATTTATTTAATTTTAAATAAAAAAAAATGTAGCATTTTTCCTACCATCATCCTTGCTTTGCCTTCTTATAGTTCTTTTCTTTTTAGCTGAAATTTTGACAGCTGACTTCCTGTATAGAGAAAACAAAAACCAACGTAAATTGCAATGTAGGTGTGCGCCGTTTGCCTTGTGAGCTAGGTGAATACATGCGAGTACATTTCAATGCAGGACAATCTGTTGATGCTTTCTCAGACTACTTCACTGTTGGGTATTGCCATCTTGCATTATGGCACACTGGATGCCAAAATGCATCCATATACAAACAACTTCATGTTGTTAGAAAAAGTAGAAAAAGAGCAACTTGAGTCTAGTGTGGTGTTCTAATCCTTTTTGTCCATGAACACTTTCTTTACCATTCTGTTTCTAATATTCTACATGGTCAAGATTGCCCTGATTGCTCTGCATCTTCTATTCTGTATTGGTACTTACCTGCCTGCTGCTACTACTTTCTTCTTTGAACTTTTTCCAACTTCCTCTGTCTGTTCTCTCTCCTTGTCTGCCTCCATCTCTTCTGTCTCCATCACTCCCAGCTCTTTCTGTCCGTCCTTCTCTCCGCTCCCCTCTCTCTTACTTTCTACCACCTCTTTCTGTGTCTCTATCTCCATATCCATCTCCTGCATGTCCCTCCTCTCAATCTCTTCTATTTTACTTTTGTCCCCCTGTCCTCTCTGGTCATCATTTATTTCTCCTTCTACCTTATCTTCTTCACCTGTCCTCTCTTGCTGTCCCATCGGTTCTTCTGTCTCCACCACTCGCAGCTCGTTCTGCTCCTTTATCTCTCCTCTCTCCACTCTCTCACCCTCTACGCTGTCTTCCTGTGCCTGTGCCTCTATCTCCATGTTGTCCCACCTCCCAGTCTGTCCTAGTTTATATTGCTCCCCCTGTCCAGTCTGGTCTTCATCATCTACTTCTCTTTCTGACTCCTCTTCTTCCCCTGTCCTCTCTTGCTGCCCCACCTCCTCTCTTACAGGACCACATGCTTCGATTAAAAAAATAATTAAATTACACAACACAAAACAAAACAAGACATTTAGGGTGCAGTATATGGTTCAAAATTTGAGTACCAAAGAAATATAAAAAGTTTAAAGGAGAAGTCCACTTCCAAAACAAAGATTCACATATAATGTAGTCACCCCCTTGTCATCCAAGATGTTCATGTCTTTCTTTCATCAGTCGTAAAGAAATTATGTTTTAAACTTCCAAAATGCAGTTTAAATGCGGCTTTAAACGATCCCAAATGCGGTTGTAAATGATCCCAGTCGAAGAAGAAGGGTCTTATCTAACGAAACGATTGGTTATTTTTATTTAAAAAAAATACAATTTAAATACTTTTTAAATGTCAAATGCTCGTCTTGCCTTTCTCTCCCTGAACTCTGTGTATTCTGACTCAAGACAGTTAGGGTATGTTGAAAAACTCCCATTTCATGTTCTCACTCAACTTCAAAATTTCAAAATCATCCTACATCGCTGCAGAAGTACCGACCCAGTGTTTGGTGAACAAGCAAAGAAGATCAAACACCCTTAACAAAAAAGGTAAAATGGCGATATAGGATGATTTTGAAGTTGAGGGAGAACATGAGATGGGAGTTTTTCGACATACCCTAACTGTCATGAACCAGAACAAAAACAGTTCAGGCCAAGTAAGACAAGACGAGCGACTGGCATTAAAAAGTATTTAAATTGCTAAATCATTTTGCTAGATAAGACCCTTCTTTCTCGGCTGGGATCATTTACAACCGCATTTGGGATCATTTGAAGTCGCATTTAAACTACATTTTGGAAGTTCAAACTTGGGGCACCATATCAGTCCATTATATGGAGAAAAATGCTGAAATGTTTTCCTCAAAAAAAAAAAAATCTTTACGATGACAAGAGGGTAAGTACATTAGATGTAAATCGTTCTGGAAGAGGACTTCTCCTTTAAGACAAAAAGTAGAACAGAATTACCCAGTATTTTAAGTAATCTAGATTGTGTGAAAAATGTTTTGCTCTGACATTTAAATCTGATCCGTCTGGATAGGTACACAATACAGGATCAATCTTAACGGAGAGTCATGAATGTACTGATGCTGTGATGTGACCTACCTTCTAACAATCCTTCAAATAAGCACACTATCTTCTCCAGGACTGCATGTGCTAATACTGGCAGCTCAAACGGGCACTGAAGCTGGGCCGTCCACTTTTTATTTTGTGGCCTGTACTTTCCCAACATCAGGAGGGGAAAGTATCCAAGGGCCTTCAGTTTCTCCACCTTAACATAGAAAAGCATTTAAATGAACACAGAGAGACTTTCAAGGCAGGGTTAAAAAGGGCAAAAAAGACATTTAGGTTATTATTATTAATTATTAATATTATTATTATTATTATTATTCACAGGCTGTCTTTAAAAATAGAGAGTGGGCAATGTTTTTATAAGAGTGAACCACCAGAGCAACTCTTCTGGGGTAACTGAGTCATATGCAAATGTGTCTTTTCTTGTAAGAAATCAAACTTTTAAATTTTTAAATGTTTATTACCAGCAGTGCACTGTTGTCAAATATTTTTGCCTCATTGCGAGACTTCTTTACTTTTTGTGCACACTCCTTGGCTCTGGTCCTGAACACTTTCATGCGTGCTGTCTGTCTAGCCTTCAGGTCCAGCAGCTTCCCACACTGAATAAGGGAGAAAGACAGAGAGGGTGAGGGGGAGACACTATGACAAATAGGGTTCTAATCTGTGGTCCAGTTGATTAAGCAATGCTGATTTTCTAGCCCTCTACAAGGGGCTATAAAGGGACTATAAAGATAAAAAGGACATAACAAAAGTACGTTCTTGTCAACAATTTATACAGTTGAAGAAATGGAGGTTGTTATAGTACTGTTACCAAATAACTATTATGGAAGTACTATCACAATGGCAATGACACTGCTGAGTAAAGTCAGACTTAATACCTTATTATTTTGTTTCTCTGCTAAAGACAAAATCTCTGGTCCAAATTGTGCTTTATTTTCCTTTAGGTAAAATGCACTATATACATGTTTAAATTAGAAATCAAATATCCCGGGAATAGGAGGCTAATCCAACCCTACTGTATCATGCATCTGCAGGAGTAAGGGGGACAGAAATGTCAAAATGTTATTTATATATTTATATTTTTGGTCTAATTGACAGGTTTTATTAATTTTATTTTTATAATTTATTATTATTTATTTCTTAACATTCATTGGCTAAGAAATCAAATACACAGCTGGACAATAACCAATCATTTCAATTCTGTAATGTGTTTTCCTATATTTTCCTATTGGCAATTTTATGATTTGTTCATATACTACACTTTTCCATTTCTAATCACAAAATAAGGCAGAAAATATATTTTACAGTTTCTATAGGTAACAGTAATAAATCGTTTGTCAGTCAGCACTGTATTATTCATATTATTTGTTTATTACCTGGAGATGATTTGAAAAACACACATAAACCATATATTGCAGCAATCGTGCATGTATTGTCTTCAGGACTCCACAGAGATAGCTGAAAACCTTTGTCCGTGTTAGCGATTTTCAATAATTTGGCATTTAAAAAACAAT
Organism: Cirrhinus mrigala; assembly: GCA_036247105.1. Classification (NCBI taxonomy): domain Eukaryota; kingdom Metazoa; phylum Chordata; class Actinopteri; order Cypriniformes; family Cyprinidae; genus Cirrhinus; species Cirrhinus mrigala. Next base: position 17,471,132 of record CM070009.1, on the reverse strand, counting down.
TATTGTCCGAGAGAGAGAGAGAGAGAGAGAGAGAGAGAGAGAGAGAGAGAGGAGAGAGAGAGAGAGAGAGAGAGAGAGAGAGAGATTTTCCAGTACGTCATACGTTCCTTCTAGGATTCCGTCCTGAGCTTTCTGCGTGAGAGCGCCCTCCTGCTGCGTGTATGAACAAAACACACTGCATCCCCGAGAGCTAATGTTACCACATTAGCTAAAAACGTTAGCCAAACCAAATTTAATCTGTTGATTTGTAGTACTGTCATCAGCCATGTCTAAAAGCTGATGACTTAAGTCACAACATGATAAAAAAGGGTTTTATTTATTTCAAACTATACATTAGAGGTTAGTTTAAGCTAACGTTAATGGCAGGCTAATAGTTGTGCTAACTGAGCAGCCCACTGTTTCACTAACAACTAATTTGAACGCATACGCAGCCATTTTGACACATGACCCCATGTAACGTGATGCAGAAACACTGAAATAATTAAAACAGTACCATTAACACCGTGATCTGATTGCAAAAAAAGAGATTGTTGGGCTTGCTTACCTGTTAGAAGGCGTAAGCTCGTCAGGTTAACTAAAGAACTGAGCCTCGCTGGTGACGTCACTGCCGTAGAAGATGCTGCGTGGTATTTGTACGCATCTGCTCTCCACAGAAGATAATGGGAAGGATTGGCTATCATATGCACACGAAATTGGACTTTGGCGTATGTATTACACGCAGTTGGGAAGTGTAAAACCGTGTTATTTATACGCAATTTGATGAGAAGGGGTTGCTCTGTATAATATGTTGAAAACATACCACAACCGCAAAAATAAACAGTAGTTGTTGAAATGACAATCTGTTGCTTAAGATCAGGTGAGGCGCTCCCTCCGTCATGATAATCTTAATAATATCTTGTAGTGTGTGATGTGCCACAATTTTAAAATCTTGTAGTGTGTGCATGTTTAAGATTTCAGGGAAGATAATCTGCAAAGATTCTCCTTATGTGTGCGCTGCAACCAGTTTTTATAATCGGTTAGGATTTTAAAAATCCTGTAGTGTGAGCCCGGCTTTACTTTCCCCGAAAGATCTCAAAGCCATCCAGGACAACCTCTGTATCCGTAACAGACTTATCCAACCAGGAATCAGTTAAAGCCAAAACACATGCTTCCCTGATGCATCCGTGAGACATTTAGCATGTAACAGGTCCATTTTGTTTTTCAATGAACGGACATTTGAAAGAATAATTGAAGGTAGTAAAGGTTTAAAAGGACGCCTTCTGAGTCTACAGCGCACCACTCCTCGCCTCTTTTCCTCTTTAAGCCAGGTGTTAATATCTCAGGTGGGATTGAGGATAGAAGGGTCCAATTGACGGTAGATAGAACCACGCCGAGACAGAAGTCTATCCCCGCTCCGACATCATCATTTGACCGAATACTCCAGACAGCACAGTCACTCCATATAATTATAAGAAAAATGCAAATCCAGTTTGTTCACTTCCCCGTGGTGTTTCAGTTGTAGTACACTCTCCGCATTAACAAAAAAAAAAAAAAAAAAAAAATCAACAACAGGCAAACAAACAAACACACCGACTGTGCCGTCGCAGCCAACGCATGCATCATTTTTAACACATGACCCCATGTAACGAGATGCACGAGAAGCACTGAAATAATTAAAATAATGATCTCATTACTAAAGAAAAGATTAGGCTCGTTTGAGATGCCCCTCGCCTGAAATGTAGGCGAGAGTAGGCGGCTGCAGTGAGGGGAGGAGTGAAATAAGTGGAGTCAAGACAGACAGTTCTGACCTCTAGAAGTGGAACTCATAGATCAAAGGCGGATATCGCGTTAGCACACTCACGTGCACTGAAAAAAAAAAAAAAAAAAATCTGTTGGATTAACATAAAAAAAAAAAAAAAAGTACATCGGTTGCGCATATTTTTTTTAATGTTTTCTCAACATAATTTATCTCAGTTTATATTACGTAACTTGTGTTTGTCAAATGAACAATATTTTTTATGTTGTTTTTATGCTTTTTTATGCCATGTTACCTTGTTGATTTAACATGATTTTTTTTTTTTTTTTTAATTAAAGCTTTATCCACCATATGCAGTGGTGCTTCAATAAATTACATAAAACTATGATAAAATGTACAATAAATCCAGATAAAACTAATAACAGAATAAAAAAAAAAACTTTGGTAAACTGTAAGTATTACATTTTTAAATAAATAATAGCATTTTAGCAACCTTAATATTGTAGATTTTTAAGCAAGGCAATAAGCAAAAAGATTATTTGGAAAAAAAAAAAAAAAAAAAATTGAATAGTACACAACAAATCCATACAGATTACAAATTTACAGAGAAGCATGTTACAGACAGCTCATTTGCTTGAAATGCATCTGTAGCTAATGCCAAGTTATCCAAATCAGTGTAAGATTATCTGGCCCTCATTGATGATCCTGATGTCCCCTGGTCTATCATGGGCATTGTCTCCTCAATGCATCTTGGGATGAGGGCTTCATCTGCAGCCTGGAAAATGCACAGTTAAAAAATGAGATTAATACTACTCTGGAAATATCAAACTTAATTTCAATAATTTAGTAACGTAAGTGTTCTAAGAAATAAGAACCAGTCGTGGTCAACAAAGACTGATTACAGACAACTGTTAGACCTCAGTTCTAGGATTGTGAATGGTAGGCCAAGAAATACAATAGTGTCTTCCTAAAACAAACTGTAAAATTATATATCACCCTTCAAATATGTACATGGATAATGGCAGAAATGTCCAAAGTGTGATGTTTTGGATGTTTCGGAAACTCCAATCTAACTGCAACTGCTACTGTGTGCCCTTAATACACTGACACATTCAACAGACAGGGAGAGAGAAACATAATAGATTAATATTAACATTTGCAAAATCATCAGACAAAGAGATTTGAAAAGTAGCAAAAATGTGAGTTTCATACATACCATTAATGTAAAGGCTTTGGACTGACAGTGAAGTGGATGTCAGTAAGTGCACTCATCTGGTGAAATATCAGATATCTGTAAAATATCAGAAGTATGCATCAGTTTTAAAACAGTTAACAGTTATTATAATTAGGAGTATAAGAGAATAAGAGGTCTTCACAGGACAGGAGAAACCAGACATCTAAACAGAAAGCATATTCATTGTTAATTTTCTTTACAACAACATGCATTGTACTAGCTTTATGATTGTCTGTAATAGACTGCAGCCACCTAACGTTACTCTCACCTACATTTCAGCTAACGTTAGCATCTCAAACGAGCCCATCCTCTACACTGGCTGCGGCACAGCGCAACAAATCCCCGACAGTTCAAGTTCTTTGAAACAGCCACTTTGTCGCGTAACGTTAACGTACACAGCTTCAAGCTGTTGCGGCACGGCAAAGCAAAGGTAACATCCGGTGTACACGGTTCAGTTTCTCATCATTATTCAGACTCGTCTAGCCAACATACCGACATGCAAAGAAAAAGATTACACGCATTTTGAACATTCAAACGTTAATATACACGACATTTTCAGAAGAGGCTAAAGCTAGTGTTAATGTTAGCTAACATACAAACGCATAAACGTAACTTTAAAAAAACAATGTTGTTTGATATGACAAGTACATAAAACCTGAGTGAAAATATGCACATTCAAATACTGAATGCCTACTCTAAACAAAATTTTATTTTCAAGTTTTAATTAACTTACCTCAGTGCAGAGCTCAGATCCCATCCACAGCGAGAGACAAAATGGCGATGGGTGCGAATCGGTTTCCTTCGCAAAGGGGCGGGGTTTATAAAGAAAACATAACTACTTAATTTAGCTTCAACATGATTAATTCTATACGATTGAACATCATTACAGAATAAATACATGGTACATGATTTAAATATGTTTAGATAAAGTATAGTATATACTTTAGATATAGTTAAAAAAATGCAAAATGCATATTTAAAAATTCAACAACCTCCCCATTGCCTTTTTTTTCAGTGTGCTGTGTTGCTAATAAACATGATATAATTTCACCTCTGTTGTTTTTATATAAAAATAAATATGATGAACAAGACACTCAAAGTGCTTGCTATTTAATTCCATACGAAAGGCGTATTTATCATCCTTTTTTACTTTAATACAAACGTGTATTTTAGATTTTTATAAAAAAATATGACAACAATCACATATCTCACGCAGAGATTGCACTGGCATAGTGTTTGGGAATATTCATGCACAATTTAAACATATAATCATATGATATTAGACTAAAAAATAAAACATTTTAGAAAAGAACAGCAACATCACCGTTGTCTGAACCAATGAGCTTTAAGCTGTGTCGTCATCCAGGCGTTTCCCATCGTGCTTTTGGTCAGCGCAGTTGGTGGAGAGCTACTGCTCAATCCAACACAGCCGCCTCGCGAGAGTTTTTTGGCACACGTCAGCATGACATCAGAGCAAGGCGGACCTAACTCGGACACATTTCTAACCAGCATGCATCTTGCGGTGATCACCGGTGATCGATTCTGCGCAGAATTTGCTCATCTCAAACGAGCCTATTGTTGCCCTTACTTACCTGTTTGAAGGTGTAGGCGCATCAGGTGAACTGGGCGAACTGAACCAACTGAGCCTCGCTGGTGACGTCATTGCCGTAGAAGATGCTGCGTGGTATTTGTACGCATCTGCTCTCCACAGAAGTTAATGAAAGAATTCCCGTATAATATGCACGCAAAATTGGACTTTGGCGTATGCATTACACGCAATTGAAAAGTGTAAAGTCGTGTTATTCATAGGCAGATGGATGAGAACGGGTCAGGGAAACAGTGTGTCGAAATAGTGTTCCGTTCATTATTAAACCGCGAATTTGAAACTCATTTTGTAGTTCTAAGACCAGTTCAATTAGGTGCAAAATGCCCCTCCCACGTGATAGTAGGACAAAGTACTTTTATACTTTAAGATTTTGTATTGTTTTTAGAACACTCAGCCATTTTATTTAATCTTAAAACATGATCGCAGTATTGTTTTTATTACTAAACTTTGCTTTTGTTAAATAACTAAATTCAATCAGCGACATCTTCTGTAAGTTAGCCTACATAATTGTACTAGTAAGTGACATAAGTGACATTTATGTGATTTTATTTTATTTTATTTTATTTATTTGTGTGTGTGTGTGTGTGTGTGTGTGTGTGTATTTTCAGATAGTTCTGATCGTGCAAAAACAGCATTAAACAGCATTTTTTTTTTTTTAAATGATCAATAAACACTATTTGACTCAAAATTAATACTTTATATTACACTATTTATGCTAATTTGAGTCTGGAAAATGAGTCTGGAATAAGTTCTAGACCAGAAAGGACAATTTTTGCTCACTTGATCTCACTTTCCAGAAAAGAAAAGAAAAAAAAAAAAAAAAAAAAAAATACATGTTGAGTGTGAAGAACCATTTCATAGGCTAAAGAGCCTTTCTGTGCTACAAAGAACATTTTTGTGCTACAAAGAACCTTTTGTGCAATGCAACGGTTCTTTGAATATTAAAGGTTCTTCATGGAACCATACAGCCTTCCAAAGAACCATTTAAGAACCTTTTTTGTTAAGAGTGTATTCTAAGATCATTTCTGAAATATAAAAGTTGTATGCACTATTAGTACTGGTGTTTTAAATTTCCTATGTGGGTTTATAGGGCACAGACTTTTATTATTTAATTTACTATTCCTCTTTACGAGCCACTTGACCCACTATTTCTTCAGGTGTTAATGTGCGTGATTGAATGTAAGTTTATTTTCATTATCCCTGATTAAAAGTCAAAGATGTTTATTTCATTGTTGTGTTTACATATTCATCTTGTGCAGTTGAACCATACATTGCTTATAATGTTGATATGTTTAAGATATAGAGTGATTCAAATGCATACCCTCGCTACTGGTAACCCTCATGTAACCCTCATAATTCCCCGTCATGTTAGTATATGTATAACGTGTCAGTAGCAAGTTATTTACATGTCTGTAATGTTCATTTAGAAGATGCGAACTGATGCTTATTTGTTCTGTTTGTTCTATCTTTTTTTTTTTTTTTTGGCCGGTGACAGTTATTGTACTTTTTTGTGTGTCTGTGTTGTGCGGCTGTCCCGTTACGTGTGTAACGCAGTCAGGAGGTGAATCATTTCTCTTTTCCACATGGAGCCGACATGCGCCTGTCACATGACAAAAGAACGAAAGGCCAAGTCGAGTGGTGAACTAATTGTATTTGTTTCTCATAATTTATCGATTAAGGCTGATTGACAGTTTTACTACAGACACCATGACTATGGTTAGTGTGGCAAACCATGCTTAATTTGTGGTAACCATGGTTTAACAGTGAGCCTTGATTAATTTATTCTGTTAACCGAAGTACTGAAGATCAGAAGAGTGACTGCTGGTCATGTGATCAACATGTTGGCCAACTCTGTGAAAAATAAACTTTTATTAAAAGAAATAAAGCTTTTATTTGGCTGCTGATATTACTGGTGTCTTCATCTCAACAGTGTTTTTTAATTAACTTTAAAAAATTAATTTTTCAAAAGTACACAGTTGTTGAATACATTACCCGCCTAGTTCAAAGAAAAGTAACTTGAATTTCAGATTAACAAACATTTATTAATCATATATTGGTGTGCATTCTAATGCTCATTGGTAAGTTGTTATTGAACTTTTCATCATTTCTAAATACCTAACCTAATGTTTGTGTGTGTATTATAGAAAGTCTGGCTCTCTAAATGATTCAAACTTTTTTAAAAAAGTAATGGTACTGGACATCACATTTTTTCTATTTTCTTATTATGCTGGACAAATTCACTAAAACCAGACTAGGCTGGTTGGCTTTTAGCTGGTTGTTCCAGGTGGTCCCCCAGCCTGACCAGCTAAGTCCAGACTGGCCAAAGGAAGTGGCCAAAACCCGTCTAAAACCAGCCTGCTGACCAGCTATGACCAGCTAAGACCAGGCTGGATGACCAGCTAAAACCAGCTTAGGCTGGTTGTAGAAGTTTTTTTTTTTTTTTTTTTCCCCAGCAGGGACATGCGTACTATTCCTTAAACTGGTAAACATAACGCGTAACTCGTCGTAGCTACAATATACTATATGCACTATAAAAAGTGATGTTGATGTATGTTTGAAATAAACGTACCTTCAACCGGCTAACTAGAGAACATCCGATGCTCTACTTGACTTTATACCGCTTAAAATTGTTGGGCCTCGTCCAGCTGCTCATATTGAACTCTCATATGTACTGGGGCGGTGCGAAGATGGCGGGTTGAGCAGCCCCGTTTTTCAAAGCTTGTGACAGTTATTCCCTAAAGTTCCCTAAAGTGAGTAATTCCCACCGTTTTACAGTAAGATGTCTTCACAAAAACTAATTAAACCTGCCATACTAAAATTAGACCCCAGAGGGAAAGGTTCAAATGAAAGCAGAGTGGGGAAAAAAAAATAAAAAATTGGACCATGATTATGCAATGGAGATTGCTGTGCAAAGTAAAAGAGAACATGGAAATGGCTCTCTTCCTTCAACGCCAAGCAAGAATTCTGCTGAAAAGAGGGCTAAACCAAATGCTGACGGTGAGAAGTCGGAAGTCTCCAATGAAACTATCTTGGAGGTGATACTAAATTTTAAGTGAACAATCGAAACAAAGCAGTGCCTTGATTGCAAGCTTAACGAAAGCAATTCAATTCAACACAGAAGAGGTGAAGGAGTGCAAAAAAACAGTCAAGGATTTGGAGATACAAAATGATAATCTTCGCAAGGAGAACTGTGATCTTAAGGAGAGGATTCGAGAACAGGAAAGATGCAGAATGAGGTGGTGCCTTCGTATCAAAGGTATTGAAGAGAGAAAAGATGAAGATATTCGATCCTGTGTCATCCAAACCCTTGGTAAGATTGCACCTGATTTGGAGTCAAAGATGGAAGCTGTTGATATCGTTCATCGGCTGAGGAAAAGGATGGACAGTAGAAACAGGAACGTCATCATTCTGTTTGCTCAAAGACGGATGAAGGAGGAAATCTGGCGGTGAACCAAAGACTCTCCTTGCAAAGCGAAAGGAATTCGATGCGCGGAGATGCTTCCTTGAGAAGATTTGGAAGAAAGATGAAAGATGTGGTCACAAATTGAACAAGCTAGAAGGGCGGGCAAGAAAGCTTTCTTTCGCGGCCCATATGGCTTTATTGAAGGACGACGGATTGATGTTGATGGATGATGTGTTTCCAACTTTTGGACAGTGGGAAGTTTTTCATTGGGCAACTGGAGCTCTATCTATAAGTTACAGGTTATACAGAAACTGAGTGTGAGTTGTCAAGCAGGAGTTTCATAGTTTAATTTGTTTTATCCACTTGTTCTTTTTGTTTGTTTGTTTGTTTGTTTTTTGTTTTGGAGATAATGGTAAAAGAATAAAACTGTTTTTGGTTCTTGGAATGTTAGGGGCTTAAAAGACATTGTGAAAAGGAAGGCGTTTTTTTTTTATTTTGTAAAGTGCAAAAAGCTCATTTTGTGTTTTTACAAGAGACTCATTCGTTGGACTCGGATACCTCTTTTTGGTCTAACCAATTGTAAAGCCCATTTATGACGGACATTTAAATAAATAATAAATGTTTCTACCTCAATAATCCTTATCGTTGTCATTTATTAACATCTCCAGAAAAGTCTTAAACAAACACATAAATAGGCTCCGATGGTCGCAAGTTGAAACTAAAAGGGTTCAGTAACCCTAAATACCTGTAACGCCCACGCCAGCAGAGGGAGCCCTCACCCACTGACTGACTGTTGCTGCCTCCCTCTGCTGCTTCGCTGGTAACTTCCCGTTTGGCAGCCATAAAAGGCAGGCCATGCCAAACAGGCCCTTGTAAAGTATTGTTTTGCTCATGCAGACTCTACCAAGTGTTTTCCTGTTTTCATTGCCCTGTTTTTTTGATTATCACGGTTTGGTTTCTTGTCATAGTTTTGTCTTTGTTTTTGCCACAGTTTTGCCTCGTTCATTGCCATTAGTTCTGTCTGGTTTCACTTCCTTGTTTATTTGTTACTTTTCGGACTGCTCTCTCTGGTTTTGGACTCTGCCTTGACCTTGCCCTGGATATTACTGTTTGTTTGGTTATCGACCCTGCCTGTCTTGACTACGATCTGTTAATAAAGCTCGCAATTGGATCTTACACGCTTCCTACGAGTCCTGCTCCTTACAATACCTCATGTGCCAAAAGTGCAATACTTTACAAAAGGGTAATTCAAAACAGTGACAAGGCCAGCTCCTAAAACAGAGCCATAAAATACACCCTCATGATTGTGCCATACAATTCAAGCTCATATTTAAAACACCAACACATCTAATAAATAAATACAAAAATACACATTTCAATACATTTAAATACAGCGCAATATAAAACAAATAAACATACAATTCAAATATATATCACATACCTAGCCCCAGCTACGACAACAGTTTCTCAACACTGGCACAAGCCATCATCGCCATCTGCACAAAATATTTGAATGCATATTAGTATACAAAATGTCACACTTTTAAAAGTACCACATTTCAAACGTGGTCACATACCTAACAGCAGCTATACCAACTGCATTCCAAATCTGGCACAAACCATGATTATACAAATGATTATACGAAACAACACACATCTAAAAAGTGTTACATCCAACTTAACCAATAAAACATTTACCTTCCAGGAAAGAAGTCACAATAACCCATCTGGCGTTATCTGTTCAGCGTGCACGCCGCCATTACTCTAAATCCAATGCCATTTCATAAAGGACGTGAAACTGGGAGTTACCGTAAACACCCTATCAAACCAGGTTAGCGAAAAAACTATAGTGGTTGCGACCATCACACAATGGGGTGACAAGATTTTTTCTAGATTGGTTCTAATCATTCTGGAGGTGTGGCAATATGCTTTAACATATTGTCCCGGTGAAATCATTACTTATAAAGCTGATGGTAGTGATCATTGGTTAACGGTGGTAATGAAAATTGATGGTCTTTCTTTCATTTAACTTAATATATACGGCTTTAATAATACAGCTCAAAATCAGAAATTAGTAGAAGATATTTCTAATGTGATTATAGAGGTATAGTACCATCAGATAATGTTTTAATAGGAGGGGATTGGAATATGGTTCCAGATGAGTGGATGGACAGATGGCCTCCCAGACTTAATAAGCATGTTACCATCAAACTTTTGAAAACAGAAAATAATTTACATGACATTTGGAGATATTTAAATCCTGAAGTTGAATGTTTTTCCTGGTTTAAACCTAATGGAGAGAGCAAATCTAGAATAGATTATTGGTTGGTTAGTGATAATATTGTAAAATATGTTTCTCAATCTTCAATTTTTAAGGCTCCACTAACGGATCATTGCTTTATAGATCTCGTTTTAGAACCCACTGTTAAGCAATTTAGAAACAAAGATTACTGGAAGTTTAATGCTTAGGGTTTAAGAATGAAATTTTGCAGTAAAATTAAAGAATTGCTAAGTAGTATAGAGATAAATGATTCTTTTGATTGTAGTGTAAGTAAATGGGAATTTTTAAAATTTAAAATTAGGGAATTTTCCATCGTGTTTTCTAAGAAAATTAATGAAGAAAACGGGAGTTTGAAAGTACCCTAATCCATGAAGTAAGTCAGTGTTGTAATAAACCTGTTTTAAATAATGAGGAAAAAAATAGGGTGATGGAGCTTCAGAATAAGTTAGATAATCTTTATCTTGAGGAGGGCCCAAGGGGCCTTTGTAAGGTCGCGGGGCAGGTGGATTGAGGAAGGTGAAAAGAATTCTTCATACTTTAGTAATTTAGAAAAAAAAAAACAGACAGCAAAGAAGCTCCATTGACAGTTTAATGATTCAAGATGAAGAATGCAAAGATTCTAGGAGAATTGAAAAAGAGGTGTTTTTATTTTATTCTTCAGAATTTTCCTCAGATGAGTCAGATCGTTTTTTGATAAAATTCGAAACTATATTCCAAAACTATACTCTTTTGAAATGTTATGTGATTCAGATCTTAAAATTGAAAAATTGGACTCAGTTGTGATGAAGACACCTTTAAACAAATCTCCAGGGACAAATGGGCTCACTAATAACTTTTTAAAAAAAATTTTGTGGGGATTTGAGGAATTTATTATTTAATGCCCTAAAGGAATGTATTGAAAAGAAAGAGTTGAAGAGTTGCTGCTAGACTAAAAAAAAAGGCATTTCTACCATAATTAGCAAGACACAATCAGGTTTTTTGGATGGAAGGTCAGTTCACAACAATATTAGATTGGTTCTAGATTTACTTGGAACTTGTACAAGATTTCCTATTAAAAGGGGATTTCGTCAAGGTTGTGGCAGCTCTCCATTATTGTTTATACATGGTCGCTGAGCTATTATCGATATTGATTAAAAATATTGATATCAAAGGGTTAACAATATTGGATAGGCAAATAATAAGTCAGTTCGCTGATGACACTATATTGTTTTTAAAAAATGAACAAAAAAATTCCTCAAGCTCTACATTCTGTTAATCTGTTTTCTAAAGTTTCTGGGCTGCATCTTGAAATGTGAAATGTTAACTTTACATGAGTTTCCTCTGCAATCATTATTTAATATCCAAATTAAGAAGGAAGTTAAATATTTGGGAATTGTTATTTCTAAAGAGAGAGAAATAATGGAGAATAAAAATGTATGGAATAACATAGATACATGTAAATCAGTATTGAATCGAGTGAGTTTTGCCAAAATTCCAACTACAACATACTGTTAATATTTATAATAGAATGATTAGAGCCATTCCCGTTGTGTTGATTATTAGATTAAGATTATTAGATATTGTATCTTACAGGCTTATTAAAAGGGAATACATGCTTGAAGATTTTGATCCGCTTGAAATTAAATAAATAAATAAATAAGAAAAGTATATCTGTCTTCTTCCCCCTTCCTCCAAAAGCTAAAGACACCTCAGCTAAAGCTTTAAGATTCTAAATTAGATTTACCCTAATGAATTTTTAAGATTGAAATCTAATTATGATTTAAATAATTGTGTTTTTTGTGAAAACCAGTATTGAAACATTAGATCATGTTTTCTTTTTGTGTGATGTATGGTACAACCTTTTTGGAGAGAGTTGCAAAACTGGTTATGTTCCAGGGATGTTGAATTTCCACCACTCGATGTGAAGGTAGTCAGGTTTGGTATTTTTCTAGAAAACAAAGACTTTGAATTTGTTATTAATTTCCTGTTATGTTTTGGAAAGTTTTTTTATTCACAAGTGCAGATGGTTTAAATTTATACCTAACTTTATTCATTGGCAGAATGAAGTAAAACTCTTATACAAATTTTTAAAATTTGTTAAGAATAAGAAAGCCCTTAAACTGACTTCTCTCTTGGATCTGTACAATTTATTGTAAAAGCCCTCTTTGTTGTATTTTACTTTAGATGTATTTTACTTTTTAGTTATTCATTTTTCTTTTGGTTTAGTTTTGTATATTTTGATGCTTTCTCTTTTCCTTTTTTTTTTGGTTATGCTCAACCAAGGCTGTGCAAGATTGGTGGTTTTTCTGGATTGTGATTACGTACCTTGTTTGGTTGTAAAAGTGTTACAATAAATAAATAAATAAATAAATAAATAAATAAATAAAAACTCTCATATGTACCTCGCATACACTCTCTCAGCTTCATGAAGTCTTACTGCCACCTGCTGTACCGAAGTGAACACCGCAGTGAGTGCAGTGCTGTCTGTAGGCAGTGTACCAATAGTCTTTGAATGCAAAGCAGTGTTTGGCACTTTGTGCCTCAGTACTTTGTATAGACAGGTATTTAGTCATTACTTATCAAAATAGTATCGAGAAGAAAAATAAGCAAACCATGTTTGGCATGTTGCTGTTATATTTGAATATATGTATAAGTGTTCAGATGCAAAAGCCTTTAAGTCGATCTGACGTTTTTCTTTAAAATAAGCATTTTTTATCAGGCTCCTATGTTTCTACCTAAGTACCAGTACTTCTGATTGGGCTGAGGCTGGAATTTAGTGAGTTTTAAGGAAAAGTATTTGATGGACCTATACTGTGTTGAGAGCATTCACTCAGAATCATTATCTCATCATAAGCTTGTAACGCCACACCAGCAGCTTCTACAGTTACTTCCGGTTTGGTGGCCACATAAGGCAGGCCATGCCAAACAGGCCCCGTGAAGTATTGTTTTGCTTGTGCGGACTCTACTAAGTGTTTTCCCTGTTTTGTTTTATAGTCATAGTTTTTGTCTTGTTTTTCGCTATAGTTTTGCCTCGTTCATTGCCATAGTTTTTGCCTAGTTTCTTAGCCTTGTTTATTTGTTACTTTTGGACTGCTCACTTGTATTTTGACCTATTGCCTGTTTTTTACTGGATTACACTTTTGGCCGTGCCTACGTATCACTGTTTGTTTGGAGATTG
>CM070009.1:17428350-17457216 GCA_036247105.1 Cirrhinus mrigala | reverse complement strand
TAAAACTGCTGAGAAAAATGCCAGTATTTGCACAGGTAAACGTGCCAAATGTAACAGGAACCCCTTGCCCCTCTCTAGTCAGCACTGCAATGAGATGCAGATATACGATTATATTATAGTTTATGCAAGAATGTTTGGTTTCTATACATACACTCCTAAAAACAAAGGTTGTTTCATGTTCCATGAAGAACCTTGAACATCCATGGAACCTCTCAAATGCAGAAATGGATCTTTATAGTGCAAAAAGGTCTTTTAGATTTTTAAATGTTCTTCAAAATGGTTCATTTAAGAACTGTTCACTGTAAGGTTCTTTGGGGAACCAAAAATGGTTCTTCTATGGCAGGGCCCTTACAAAAATTAACCATGATTTTACTACAAATAAAACCAAAAAAACAGTTAGTTAAACCATGGTAACTACAAATTAACCATGGTTTTGGTATCCTAACCACTGTTTAACTATGGTAATTGTAGTAAAATTGTGGTTTTACAAATGGTAATCAATATTGGATAATGCGTAACGGTCAACTTGGATCATGTGTGCCTTAATAACCTATCACATTACAGCCTTGTTGTCATTGAATTTCAATCAGAGTTGAGTGACACTCTATCGCCGTTTATGGATACCAGGAAAGAATGAGAAGTGCTGTAAGCTTAATCCCTGTTGCAAAAAGTCAGACTTTTTCCGGTGTAAGCTCTAAAAATAGTTCAATTCAAAACTATTGTTTAGTGTAAAACATGTTGAAGATTAGCTGATAGGCTGTCGATTCAATAGATGATAAGCTATTTCCTAAAAAAAAAAACTAAACAAAACAAAAAAAAAAGCAGCTAAAAGCTGTTTATTCAGCATAGTAAAGCCTGTCCTCCATTGACATCCATTAAAAAAAAAAAAAAAAAAAAAAGGCATCTCGGCTACTTCCCTGCGCCACAGCGTTAGCTTTAGCCATTACGCTTTTTTGACTAAAGGTTGCAGGCTTGCCTTCCAACCCTTCAGACCTTGATTAGCTTGTTCAGGTGTGCTTGATTTGGGTTTAAGCAAAACTCTGCACGGCTGTGACTCTCCAGAACCGACGTTCGCCACCCCTTTTCTATGGCACCATCACTGTAAAAACACCATTTTGAAGGCATTTTTTTAAGAGTGTATGAGTATGAATGTAATTTCTCAACAAATGTGTTTACTGTCCAACAGTGATTGCACCTTACAGCCAGCAGGCAGGGGTCTACTTGCTGGGTCCATCGCTCAGAAATGTGAGATCTGCCACCGATGTGCATTTGACATGTTTGGTTGTTGGTCAGAGTGTCAAATTATTCTCTATCCAATGGAAAGTGAATGGAGATCTTCGTAATGGCCATAGATGTGAGCCTAAAGATCATAACAATGGGACTGAAAGCACTGAAAATATTTTGAAAGTTTCAGTTAAAGAATGGAATACATATAATGTTTTTACCTGTGAGGTTAAGCATTTGTGCTCTAACGACAGGCCACAGAAGAAAACCATCTCAAAAATCCGGGGTGAGCACTCACATTTCTTAACACTGCTGTTACATTGAATATTTTCTTATTACTAATTGTTGCCTTGTGCCCGCAGACCCCATACAACCCACTGTAAAAATCCTCAGCCCCTCAGACAGCGATCTCTCTGGACTCCAAAATGCCAGCCTTCTTTGCTTGATCACTGGTTTCTTCCCATCTGATATCTCTGTGCAGTGGCAACTAAATGGGACAGAACTAGACGCGTCTCATTTCAGTAACAGTCCTGTGATTAATGACAATTCAGGTGGTTTTGCTATGCATAGTTCCTTAATGCTGCCTGCATCAGAGCGGAAGGACGGCGTGTTCTCGTGTGTTGTCTCTCATGAGTCATCCCAAAATCCAATCATTTCCACTATAGAGAACTTATATGGTGGGTGCCATCAGGAAAAAATATACCTGATATTTTAAATAGATTGATCCGCTGATTTAATTGCTGAGATTGTATTCATGTTTCATACGGTTTTGAAAAACTTTGATAGCATGTTTTCTGTTTTGTTTTTTTTGTTTTTTTCTTTTTAGCCTCTGTGATTGAAACTGCTCCATCTGCAAAGCTGCTGCAGGGTGCTAGTGAGTTAGTGTGCCTGGTATTTGGTTTTAGCCCACCTGCCATCAACATTACCTGGTTGCTGGGTACGACTGAGGTGTCTGCCCACAGGGTCAGCAACCCTGCAAAAGGCCCTGATGGAAAATTTAGCATCCAAAGTCACTTGGATCTTCAACCTTCAGACTGGGCACCTGGTGAGGTGTACACATGCCAGGTCACTCATGTTGCTGGTAACGTGTCACGTAGCATCTCAAAGACAACAGGTACCCCCCCCCCAATTTCACGTGCTATAACTATTTTATGAATAAAATAATGGATCTTTAAATGTTAACTTATTTTAATGCTTTTTACAGCATTATTTGAGGAGGCTATATTTATGAATGAGAACAAACCTGAAGCCATTGCACAGGATACGGTTGAAGAGACGTGGAATATGGCCTGTGCCTTCCTTGCCCTCTTCCTTATCTCTCTTATCTACGGGTGCACAGTGACTTTGGTCAAAGTGAAGCCTACATGAGCAGTATTTTGTGTGTGTGTTTATGTTTTATGGATTCATTTTCTTCTTAGTCTTTCTTTCTTTCCTTTTTATGTCTTTTAGTTTACTTATTTTTGCTAATATTACATGGTAAATATCCGCTTTTGGCCTTGTGAACATTTGAATATGAATAAATAAACAAACATGACACACTTTTGTAGCAGTTTATTTATTTTGTCTGTATTTAGGGCTGCACGATAAATCGAAATGAAATCGTGATCACGATTAGGCAGAAGCTGCAATTGTCATACGTATCTTTCAGTGAAGCACGGTTCTGTGATCAGCAGTAAATCTTCATCTGAAGGCCAGAGGGCACTCTTGCGCGGAAACACCAAATACGAAGAAGACACTCATAAAATCACTATCGCTGCAGCTGAATAAACAGAAGATTTAACTGTATTCATTGATTCAACGTGACTAATAAACACACACCTATGACTGGTTTAACTGAGTTCTTATTATTATAATTTTCATTATAATAAAGTATATTTATAATACGATGCCTTTATCACTGCTTAGAATACTATGAAATATGTTGTGTGCCTTATTTTGTGTAAGCCAGATCATCTCACAGAAGGATTTATTTCAAACACTCGACTGACGTTATGAAGTGAGTTTGGAGTAAAAAAATGTTATTAAATGTGGTATTTTCACATGCTTTCAGAGCTGTAGTTCACTGAGAAGCTACGCAAACAGCTGTCATTATCGTGAACAATTTCTTTCGATTTTATAATCGCACAATAATATCATCTACATTTTTTTTTTGTATAACCTATCAGTGAATTACGGCTTTGTGTAGAAATTGCTGCTATATCTGAAAGCAGGTGATGGAGATTTACTGCTCATTACAGAACCAGCTTTATTGACAAAA
Source organism: Cirrhinus mrigala (assembly GCA_036247105.1). NCBI lineage: Eukaryota > Metazoa > Chordata > Actinopteri > Cypriniformes > Cyprinidae > Cirrhinus > Cirrhinus mrigala. Next base: position 17,453,735 of record CM070009.1, on the reverse strand, counting down.
TGCGCAAAATGGGAATCACGTTCGATTAATCGTGCAGCCCTACACATTGTTGGTTTCTGTCATTTTTATTTTAGTTCCACTATATCTGGTTTGGTTGTTGGTCAGAGTGGCAGGTTATTCTCTATCCAATGGAAAGTGAATGGTGAACTTCGTAATGGCTATAGACAAGATCCTAAAGATCATAACAATGGGACTGAAAGCATTGAAAATATTTTGAAGGTTCTATACTATATTTGTTCCACTATATCTGAAATTAGGCATTGTGTGTTTAAAGGGGTCATCGGATGCTAAGTTCACTTTTACATGTTGTTTGAACAATAATGTGTGTTGGCAGTGTATGTACAAATCTACCCTATAATGATAAAAATCCATGGAGTGGTTTTTAATTAATCTGTAAAAATAATATTCCCTTTTTCAAATCGAGCCATTCTCAGATCCTTGTCGTTGTGGCGTCACATCAACAGAGGCCGCTCCCACGATAGTTGATTGACATGAGCGTTTTACCTCAGATTAGCTGTAACAGTCCGCCCTCTATATTTCGATGTCGGAGCAGGGATGTAAATTAGACAAGAATATGTCAGATTGAGCGATTGAGGTGTTGTGTTGCTGGATGTAATAATGAACGTAGTGGTCATCATTCATTCCCAACATCTGAGCCGCTGAAGATGCAGTAGATTACATTTGCTTGTGAAGGGAATGTGCCTCCCGATCTACATATTTCCGTCTATGTTCGTGCGAATCATTTGTGATCCAGCTTCACTTACAGCAGAAGTGAGTATAAGGTTTTTTTATGAATCTTTGCGATCGCCTTTCCTAATAATGTGCTAGTTAGCAAGTTTGGCGGCTAAACGAGGCTAAAGTAAACAGTCTGGTGGCTCCACAGAGAGTAGAGAGGGCTGGGGCGAGCAGAGCTCATTTGCATTTAAAGCAGCCTCGACCATAATGAGATGATTTTTGCAGAGCTGATTTTGGCAAGGTAAAAAGGGTGTTGTTTTACACAACCATTGAGAATTTTTAACTTTTCATTAAGACCCGAAAGAATCATATCAACTTGTGGAAAATGGGCATCCGATGACCCCTTTAAAGCCTTTTTGTGATGAAATGTGTGTGTGTGTGTGTGTGTGTGTGTGTAATGCGTGTGTGTTTCTAATGCTCATCAAGGCTGTGTTTATTTGATCAAAAATACAAAAAAAATGTATATTGTGAAATATTATTACGATGTAAAACAGCGTTCTTCTATTTTAATATACATTAAAAATTGAATGTATTGCTGTGATCAAAGCTGAGTTTTTCAGCATCATTAAGTATTCAGTGTCACATGATCCTTCAGAAATCATTCTAATATACTGATTTATTATCAGTGCTGGAAACAGTCGTGTTGCTTAATATTTTTTGGAACCTGTGATACTTTTTTTCAGGATTCTTTGATGAAAAAAGTAAAAGAACAGCTTTTATTTAAAGTACAAACATTTTCTTACAATATACACAACTGTTCATTTTTTTTTTTTTTTTAAAGAAATTAATACTTTTATTCACCAATGATGTGTTAAATAAATAAAAACTGTGGTGTTGAACATGAAAAGTGATGCACAGTCTCTGTTCATCTGTTCCCTTCATAAATAAACGCATAAGCTTTGTAACAGGACTCGTGGGAAGCGTGTAAGATCCAGATGCGAGCTTTATTAAACAGATCGTAGTCAAGACAGGCAGGGTCAATCTCCAAACAAACAGTGATACGTAGGCACGGCAAAAGTGTAATCCAGTAAAAACAGGCAATAGGTCAAAATACAAGTGAGCAGTCCAAAAGTAACAAATAAACAAGGCTAAGAAACTAGGCAAAAACTATGGCAATGAACGAGGCAAAACTATAGCGAAAAACAAGACAAAAACTATGACTATAAAACAAAACAGGGAAAACACTTAGTAGAGTCCGCACAAGCAAAACAATACTTCACGGGGCCTGTTTGGCATGGCCTGCCTTATGTGGCCACCAAACCGGAAGTAACTGTAGAAGCTGCTGGTGTGGCGTTACAAGCTTATATGAGATAATGATTCTGAGTGAATGCTCTCAACACAGTATAGGTCCATCAAATACTTTTCCTTAAAACTCACTAAATTCCAGCCTCAGCCCAATCAGAAGTACTGGTACTTAGGTAGAAACATAGGAGCCTGATAAAAAATGCTTATTTTAAAGAAAAACGTCAGATCGACTTAAAGGCTTTTGCATCTGAACACTTATACATATATTCAAATATAACAGCAACATGCCAAACATGGTTTGCTTATTTTTCTTCTCGATACTATTTTGATAAGTAATGACTAAATACCTGTCTATACAAAGTACTGAGGCACAAAGTGCCAAACACTGCTTTGCATTCAAAGACTATTGGTACACTGCCTACAGACAGCACTGCACTCACTGCGGTGTTCACTTCGGTACAGCAGGTGGCAGTAAGACTTCATGAAGCTGAGAGAGTGTATGCGAGTACATATGAGAGTTTTTATTTATTTATTTATTTATTTATTTATTTATTTTATTGTAACACTTTACAACCAAACAAGGTACGTAATCACAATCCAGAAAACCACCAATCTTGCACAGCCTTGGTTGAGCATAACCAAAAAAAAAAGGAAAAGAGAAAGCATCAAAATATACAAAACTAAACCAAAAGAAAAAGAATAACTAAAAAGTAAAATACATCTAAAGTAAAATACAACAAAGAGGGCTTTTACAATAAATTGTACAGATCCAAGAGAGAAGTCAGTTTAAGGGCTTTCTTATTCTTAACAAATTTTAAAAATTTGTATAAGAGTTTTACTTCATTCTGCCAATGAATAAAGTTAGGTATAAATTTAAACCATCTGCACTTGTGAATAAAAAACTTTCCAAAACATAACAGGAAATTAATAACAAATTCAAAGTCTTTGTTTTCTAGAAAAATACCAAACCTGACTACCTTCACATCGAGTGGTGGAAATTCAACATCCCTGGAACATAACCAGTTTTGCAACTCTCTCCAAAAAGGTTGTACCATATCACACAAAAAGAAAACATGATCTAATGTTTCAATACTGGTTTCACAAAAAACACAATTATTTAAATCATAATTAGATTTCAATCTTAAAAATTCATTAGGGTAAATCTAATTTAGAATCTTAAAGCTTTAGCTGAGGTGTCTTTAGCTTTTGGAGGAAGGGGGAAAGACAGATATACTTTTCTAATTTATTTATTTATTTATTTAATTTCAAGCGGATCAAAATCTTCAAGCATGTATTCCCTTTTAATAAGCCTGTAAGATACAATATCTAATAATCTTAATCTAATAATCAACACAACGGGAATGGCTCTAATCATTCTATTATAAATATTAACAGTATGTTGTAGTTGGAATTTTGGCAAAACTCACTCGATTCAATACTGATTTACATGTATCTATGTTATTCCATACATTTTTATTCTCCATTATTTCTCTCTCTTTAGAAATAACAATTCCCAAATATTTAACTTCCTTCTTAATTTGGATATTAAATAATGATTGCAGAGGAAACTCATGTAAAGTTAACATTTCACATTTCAAGATGCAGCCCAGAAACTTTAGAAAACAGATTAACAGAATGTAGAGCTTGAGGAATTTTTTTGTTCATTTTTTAAAAACAATATAGTGTCATCAGCGAACTGACTTATTATTTGCCTATCCAATATTGTTAACCCTTTGATATCAATATTTTTAATCAATATCGATAATAGCTCAGCGACCATTATAAACAATAATGGAGAGCTGCCACAACCTTGACGAAATCCCCTTTTAATAGGAAATCTTGTACAAGTTCCAAGTAAATCTAGAACCAATCTAATATTGTTGTGAACTGACCTTCCATCCAAAAAACCTGATTGTGTCTTGCTAATTATGGTAGAAATGCCTTTTTTTTTAGTCTAGCAGCAACTCTTCAACTCTTTCTTTTCAATACATTCCTTTAGGGCATTAAATAATAAATTCCTCAAATCCCCACAAAATTTTTTTTAAAAAGTTATTAGTGAGCCCATTTGTCCCTGGAGATTTGTTTAAAGGTGTCTTCATCACAACTGAGTCCAATTTTTCAATTTTAAGATCTGAATCACATAACATTTCAAAAGAGTATAGTTTTGGAATATAGTTTCGAATTTTATCAAAAAACGATCTGACTCATCTGAGGAAAATTCTGAAGAATAAAATAAAAACACCTCTTTTTCAATTCTCCTAGAATCTTTGCATTCTTCATCTTGAATCATTAAACTGTCAATGGAGCTTCTTTGCTGTCTGTTTTTTTTTTTCTAAATTACTAAAGTATGAAGAATTCTTTTCACCTTCCTCAATCCACCTGCCCCGCGACCTTACAAAGGCCCCTTGGGCCCTCTCAAGATAAAGATTATCTAACTTATTCTGAAGCTCCATCACCCTATTTTTTTCCTCATTATTTAAAACAGGTTTATTACAACACTGACTTACTTCATGGATTAGGGTACTTTCAAACTCCCGTTTTCTTCATTAATTTTCTTAGAAAACACGATGGAAAATTCCCTAATTTTAAATTTTAAAAATTCCCATTTACTTACACTACAATCAAAAGAATCATTTATCTCTATACTACTTAGCAATTCTTTAATTTTACTGCAAAATTTCATTCTTAACCCTAAGCATTAAACTTCCAGTAATCTTTGTTTCTAAATTGCTTAACAGTGGGTTCTAAAACGAGATCTATAAAGCAATGATCCGTTAGTGGAGCCTTAAAAATTGAAGATTGAGAAACATATTTTACAATATTATCACTAACCAACCAATAATCTATTCTAGATTTGCTCTCTCCATTAGGTTTAAACCAGGAAAAACATTCAACTTCAGGATTTAAATATCTCCAAATGTCATGTAAATTATTTTCTGTTTTCAAAAGTTTGATGGTAACATGCTTATTAAGTCTGGGAGGCCATCTGTCCATCCACTCATCTGGAACCATATTCCAATCCCCTCCTATTAAAACATTATCTGATGGGTACTATACCTCTATAATCACATTAGAAATATCTTCTACTAATTTCTGATTTTGAGCTGTATTATTAAAGCCGTATATATTAAGTTAAATGAAAGAAAGACCATCAATTTTCATTACCACCATTAACCAATGATCACTACCATCAGCTTTATAAGTAATGATTTCACCGGGACAATATGTTAAAGCATATTGCCACACCTCCAGAATGATTAGAACCAATCTAGAAAAATCTTGTCACCCCATTGTGTGATGGTCGCAACCACTATAGTTTTTTCGCTAACCTGGTTTGATAGGGTGTTTACGGTAACTCCCAGTTTCACGTCCTTTATGAATGGCATTGGATTTAGAGTAATGGCGGCGTGCACGCTGAACAGATAACGCCAGATGGGTTATTGTGACTTCTTTCCTGGAAGGTAAATGTTTTATTGGTTAAGTTGGATGTAACACTTTTTAGATGTGTGTTGTTTCGTATAATCATTTGTATAATCATGGTTTGTGCCAGATTTGGAATGCAGTTGGTATAGCTGCTGTTAGGTATGTGACCACGTTTGAAATGTGGTACTTTTAAAAGTGTGACATTTTGTATACTAATATGCATTCAAATATTTTGTGCAGATGGCGATGATGGCTTGTGCCAGTGTTGAGAAACTGTTGTCGTAGCTGGGGCTAGGTATGTGATATATATTTGAATTGTATGTTTATTTGTTTTATATTGCGCTGTATTTAAATGTATTGAAATGTGTATTTTTGTATTTATTTATTAGATGTGTTGGTGTTTTAAATATGAGCTTGAATTGTATGGCACAATCATGAGGGTGTATTTTATGGCTCTGTTTTAGGAGCTGGCTAGTCACTGTTTTGAATTACCCTTTTGTAAAGTATTGCACTTTTGCACATGAGGTATTGTAAGGAGCAGGACTCGTAGGAAGCGTGTAAGATCCAATTGCGAGCTTTATTAACAGATCGTAGTCAAGACAGGCAGGGTCGATAACCAAACAAACAGTAATATCCAGGGCAAGGTCAAGGCAGAGTCCAAAACCAGAGAGAGCAGTCCGAAAAGTAACAAATAAACAAGGAAGTGAAACCAGACAGAACTATGGCAATGAACGAGGCAAAACTGTGGCAAAAACAAAGACAAAACTATGACAAGAAACCAAACCGTGATAATCAAAAAAACAGGGCAATGAAAACAGGAAAACACTTGGTAGAGTCTGCATGAGCAAAACAATACTTTACAAGGGCCTGTTTGGCATGGCCTGCCTTTTATGGCTGCCAAACGGGAAGTTACCAGCGAAGCAGCAGAGGGAGCAGCAACAGTCAGTCAGTGGGTGAGGGCTCCCTCTGCTGGCGTGGCGTTACAGGTATTTAGGGTTACTGAACCCTTTTAGTTTCAACTTGCGACCATCGGAGCCTATTTATGTGTTTGTTTAAGACTTTTCTGGAGATGTTAATAAATGACAACGATAAGGATTATTGAGGTAGAAACATTTATTATTTATTTAAATGTCCGTCATAAATGGGCTTTACAATTGGTTAGACCAAAAAGAGGTATCCGAGTCCAACGAATGAGTCTCTTGTAAAAACACAAAATGAGCTTTTTGCACTTTACAAAATAAAAAAAAAACGCCTTCCTTTTCACAATGTCTTTTAAGCCCCTAACATTCCAAGAACCAAAAACAGTTTTATTCTTTTACCATTATCTCCAAAACAAAAAACAAACAAACAAACAAACAAAAAGAACAAGTGGATAAAACAAATTAAACTATGAAACTCCTGCTTGACAACTCACACTCAGTTTCTGTATAACCTGTAACTTATAGATAGAGCTCCAGTTGCCCAATGAAAAACTTCCCACTGTCCAAAAGTTGGAAACACATCATCCATCAACATCAATCCGTCGTCCTTCAATAAAGCCATATGGGCCGCGAAAGAAAGCTTTCTTGCCCGCCCTTCTAGCTTGTTCAATTTGTGACCACATCTTTCATCTTTCTTCCAAATCTTCTCAAGGAAGCATCTCCGCGCATCGAATTCCTTTCGCTTTGCAAGGAGAGTCTTTGGTTCACCGCCAGATTTCCTCCTTCATCCGTCTTTGAGCAAACAGAATGATGACGTTCCTGTTTCTACTGTCCATCCTTTTCCTCAGCCGATGAACGATATCAACAGCTTCCATCTTTGACTCCAAATCAGGTGCAATCTTACCAAGGGTTTGGATGACACAGGATCGAATATCTTCATCTTTTCTCTCTTCAATACCTTTGATACGAAGGCACCACCTCATTCTGCATCTTTCCTGTTCTCGAATCCTCTCCTTAAGATCACAGTTCTCCTTGCGAAGATTATCATTTTGTATCTCCAAATCCTTGACTGTTTTTTTGCACTCCTTCACCTCTTCTGTGTTGAATTGAATTGCTTTCGTTAAGCTTGCAATCAAGGCACTGCTTTGTTTCGATTGTTCACTTAAAATTTAGTATCACCTCCAAGATAGTTTCATTGGAGACTTCCGACTTCTCACCGTCAGCATTTGGTTTAGCCCTCTTTTCAGCAGAATTCTTGCTTGGCGTTGAAGGAAGAGAGCCATTTCCATGTTCTCTTTTACTTTGCACAGCAATCTCCATTGCATAATCATGGTCCAATTTTTTATTTTTTTTTCCCCACTCTGCTTTCATTTGAACCTTTCCCTCTGGGGTCTAATTTTAGTATGGCAGGTTTAATTAGTTTTTGTGAAGACATCTTACTGTAAAACGGTGGGAATTACTCACTTTAGGGAACTTTAGGGAATAACTGTCACAAGCTTTGAAAAACGGGGCTGCTCAACCCGCCATCTTCGCACCGCCCCAGTACATATGAGAGTTCAATATGAGCAGCTGGACGAGGCCCAACAATTTTAAGCGGTATAAAGTCAAGTAGAGCATCGGATGTTCTCTAGTTAGCCGGTTGAAGGTACGTTTATTTCAAACATACATCAACATCACTTTTTATAGTGCATATAGTATATTGTAGCTACGACGAGTTACGCGTTATGTTTACCAGTTTAAGGAATAGTACGCATGTCCCTGCTGGGGAAAAAAAAAAAAAAAAAAAACTTCTACAACCAGCCTAAGCTGGTTTTAGCTGGTCATCCAGCCTGGTCTTAGCTGGTCATAGCTGGTCAGCAGGCTGGTTTTAGACGGGTTTTGGCCACTTCCTTTGGCCAGTCTGGACTTAGCTGGTCAGGCTGGGGGACCACCTGGAACAACCAGCTAAAAGCCAACCAGCCTAGTCTGGTTTTAGTGAATTTGTCCAGCATAATAAGAAAATAGAAAAAATGTGATGTCCAGTACCATTACTTTTTTAAAAAAGTTTGAATCATTTAGAGAGCCAGACTTTCTATAATACACACACAAACATTAGGTTAGGTATTTAGAAATGATGAAAAGTTCAATAACAACTTACCAATGAGCATTAGAATGCACACCAATATATGATTAATAAATGTTTGTTAATCTGAAATTCAAGTTACTTTTCTTTGAACTAGGCGGGTAATGTATTCAACAACTGTGTACTTTTGAAAAATTAATTTTTTAAAGTTAATTAAAAAACACTGTTGAGATGAAGACACCAGTAATATCAGCAGCCAAATAAAAGCTTTATTTCTTTTAATAAAAGTTTATTTTTCACAGAGTTGGCCAACATGTTGATCACATGACCAGCAGTCACTCTTCTGATCTTCAGTACTTCGGTTAACAGAATAAATTAATCAAGGCTCACTGTTAAACCATGGTTACCACAAATTAAGCATGGTTTGCCACACTAACCATAGTCATGGTGTCTGTAGTAAAACTGTCAATCAGCCTTAATCGATAAATTATGAGAAACAAATACAATTAGTTCACCACTCGACTTGGCCTTTCGTTCTTTTGTCATGTGACAGTGCATGTCGGCTCCGTGTGGAAAAGAGAAATGATTCACCTCCTGACTGCGTTACACACGTAACGGGACAGCCGCACAACACAGACACACAAAAAAGTACAATAACTGTCACCGGCCAAAAAAAAAAAAAAAAGATAGAACAAACAGAACAAATAAGCATCAGTTCGCATCTTCTAAATGAACATTACAGACATGTAAATAACTTGCTACTGACACGTTATACATATACTAACATGACGGGGAATTATGAGGGTTACATGAGGGTTACCAGTAGCGAGGGTATGCATTTGAATCACTCTATATCTTAAACATATCAACATTATAAGCAATGTATGGTTCAACTGCACAAGATGAATATGTAAACACAACAATGAAATAAACATCTTTGACTTTTAATCAGGGATAATGAAAATAAACTTACATTCAATCACGCACATTAACACCTGAAGAAATAGTGGGTCAAGTGGCTCGTAAAGAGGAATAGTAAATTAAATAATAAAAGTCTGTGCCCTATAAACCCACATAGGAAATTTAAAACACCAGTACTAATAGTGCATACAACTTTTATATTTCAGAAATGATCTTAGAATACACTCTTAACAAAAAAGGTTCTTAAATGGTTCTTTGGAAGGCTGTATGGTTCCATGAAGAACCTTTAATATTCAAAGAACCGTTGCATTGCACAAAAGGTTCTTTGTAGCACAAAAATGTTCTTTGTAGCACAGAAAGGCTCTTTAGCCTATGAAATGGTTCTTCACACTCAACATGTATTTTTTTTTTTTTTTTTTTTTTCTTTTCTTTTCTGGAAAGTGAGATCAAGTGAGCAAAAATTGTCCTTTCTGGTCTAGAACTTATTCCAGACTCATTTTCCAGACTCAAATTAGCATAAATAGTGTAATATAAAGTATTAATTTTGAGTCAAATAGTGTTTATTGATCATTTAAAAAAAAAAAAATGCTGTTTAATGCTGTTTTGCACGATCAGAACTATCTGAAAATACACACACACACACACACACACACACACACAAATAAATAAAATAAAATAAAATAAAATCACATAAATGTCACTTATGTCACTTACTAGTACAATTATGTAGGCTAACTTACAGAAGATGTCGCTGATTGAATTTAGTTATTTAACAAAAGCAAAGTTTAGTAATAAAAACAATACTGCGATCATGTTTTAAGATTAAATAAAATGGCTGAGTGTTCTAAAAACAATACAAAATCTTAAAGTATAAAAGTACTTTGTCCTACTATCACGTGGGAGGGGCATTTTGCACCTAATTGAACTGGTCTTAGAACTACAAAATGAGTTTCAAATTCGCGGTTTAATAATGAACGGAACACTATTTCGACACACTGTTTCCCTGACCCGTTCTCATCCATCTGCCTATGAATAACACGACTTTACACTTTTCAATTGCGTGTAATGCATACGCCAAAGTCCAATTTTGCGTGCATATTATACGGGAATTCTTTCATTAACTTCTGTGGAGAGCAGATGCGTACAAATACCACGCAGCATCTTCTACGGCAATGACGTCACCAGCGAGGCTCAGTTGGTTCAGTTCGCCCAGTTCACCTGATGCGCCTACACCTTCAAACAGGTAAGTAAGGGCAACAATAGGCTCGTTTGAGATGAGCAAATTCTGCGCAGAATCGATCACCGGTGATCACCGCAAGATGCATGCTGGTTAGAAATGTGTCCGAGTTAGGTCCGCCTTGCTCTGATGTCATGCTGACGTGTGCCAAAAAACTCTCGCGAGGCGGCTGTGTTGGATTGAGCAGTAGCTCTCCACCAACTGCGCTGACCAAAAGCACGATGGGAAACGCCTGGATGACGACACAGCTTAAAGCTCATTGGTTCAGACAACGGTGATGTTGCTGTTCTTTTCTAAAATGTTTTATTTTTTAGTCTAATATCATATGATTATATGTTTAAATTGTGCATGAATATTCCCAAACACTATGCCAGTGCAATCTCTGCGTGAGATATGTGATTGTTGTCATATTTTTTTATAAAAATCTAAAATACACGTTTGTATTAAAGTAAAAAAGGATGATAAATACGCCTTTCGTATGGAATTAAATAGCAAGCACTTTGAGTGTCTTGTTCATCATATTTATTTTTATATAAAAACAACAGAGGTGAAATTATATCATGTTTATTAGCAACACAGCACACTGAAAAAAAAGGCAATGGGGAGGTTGTTGAATTTTTAAATATGCATTTTGCATTTTTTTAACTATATCTAAAGTATATACTATACTTTATCTAAACATATTTAAATCATGTACCATGTATTTATTCTGTAATGATGTTCAATCGTATAGAATTAATCATGTTGAAGCTAAATTAAGTAGTTATGTTTTCTTTATAAACCCCGCCCCTTTGCGAAGGAAACCGATTCGCACCCATCGCCATTTTGTCTCTCGCTGTGGATGGGATCTGAGCTCTGCACTGAGGTAAGTTAATTAAAACTTGAAAATAAAATTTTGTTTAGAGTAGGCATTCAGTATTTGAATGTGCATATTTTCACTCAGGTTTTATGTACTTGTCATATCAAACAACATTGTTTTTTAAAGTTACGTTTATGCGTTTGTATGTTAGCTAACATTAACACTAGCTTTAGCCTCTTCTGAAAATGTCGTGTATATTAACGTTTGAATGTTCAAAATGCGTGTAATCTTTTTCTTTGCATGTCGGTATGTTGGCTAGACGAGTCTGAATAATGATGAGAAACTGAACCGTGTACACCGGATGTTACCTTTGCTTTGCCGTGCCGCAACAGCTTGAAGCTGTGTACGTTAACGTTACGCGACAAAGTGGCTGTTTCAAAGAACTTGAACTGTCGGGGATTTGTTGCGCTGTGCCGCAGCCAGTGTAGAGGATGGGCTCGTTTGAGATGCTAACGTTAGCTGAAATGTAGGTGAGAGTAACGTTAGGTGGCTGCAGTCTATTACAGACAATCATAAAGCTAGTACAATGCATGTTGTTGTAAAGAAAATTAACAATGAATATGCTTTCTGTTTAGATGTCTGGTTTCTCCTGTCCTGTGAAGACCTCTTATTCTCTTATACTCCTAATTATAATAACTGTTAACTGTTTTAAAACTGATGCATACTTCTGATATTTTACAGATATCTGATATTTCACCAGATGAGTGCACTTACTGACATCCACTTCACTGTCAGTCCAAAGCCTTTACATTAATGGTATGTATGAAACTCACATTTTTGCTACTTTTCAAATCTCTTTGTCTGATGATTTTGCAAATGTTAATATTAATCTATTATGTTTCTCTCTCCCTGTCTGTTGAATGTGTCAGTGTATTAAGGGCACACAGTAGCAGTTGCAGTTAGATTGGAGTTTCCGAAACATCCAAAACATCACACTTTGGACATTTCTGCCATTATCCATGTACGTATCCATGTATATATAATTTTACAGTTTGTTTTAGGAAGACACTATTGTATTTCTTGGCCTACCATTCACAATCCTAGAACTGAGGTCTAACAGTTGTCTGTAATCAGTCTTTGTTGACCACGACTGGTTCTTATTTCTTAGAACACTTACGTTACTAAATTATTGAAATTAAGTTTGATATTTCCAGAGTAGTATTAATCTCATTTTTTAACTGTGCATTTTCCAGGCTGCAGATGAAGCCCTCATCCCAAGATGCATTGAGGAGACAATGCCCATGATAGACCAGGGGACATCAGGATCATCAATGAGGGCCAGATAATCTTACACTGATTTGGATAACTTGGCATTAGCTACAGATGCATTTCAAGCAAATGAGCTGTCTGTAACATGCTTCTCTGTAAATTTGTAATCTGTATGGATTTGTTGTGTACTATTCAATTTTTTTTTTTTTTTTTTCCAAATAATCTTTTTGCTTATTGCCTTGCTTAAAAATCTACAATATTAAGGTTGCTAAAATGCTATTATTTATTTAAAAATGTAATACTTACAGTTTACCAAAGTTTTTTTTTTATTCTGTTATTAGTTTTATCTGGATTTATTGTACATTTTATCATAGTTTTATGTAATTTATTGAAGCACCACTGCATATGGTGGATAAAGCTTTAATTAAAAAAAAAAAAAAAAATCATGTTAAATCAACAAGGTAACATGGCATAAAAAAGCATAAAAACAACATAAAAAATATTGTTCATTTGACAAACACAAGTTACGTAATATAAACTGAGATAAATTATGTTGAGAAAACATTAAAAAAAATATGCGCAACCGATGTACTTTTTTTTTTTTTTTTATGTTAATCCAACAGATTTTTTTTTTTTTTTTTTCAGTGCACGTGAGTGTGCTAACGCGATATCCGCCTTTGATCTATGAGTTCCACTTCTAGAGGTCAGAACTGTCTGTCTTGACTCCACTTATTTCACTCCTCCCCTCACTGCAGCCGCCTACTCTCGCCTACATTTCAGGCGAGGGGCATCTCAAACGAGCCTAATCTTTTCTTTAGTAATGAGATCATTATTTTAATTATTTCAGTGCTTCTCGTGCATCTCGTTACATGGGGTCATGTGTTAAAAATGATGCATGCGTTGGCTGCGACGGCACAGTCGGTGTGTTTGTTTGTTTGCCTGTTGTTGATTTTTTTTTTTTTTTTTTTTTTGTTAATGCGGAGAGTGTACTACAACTGAAACACCACGGGGAAGTGAACAAACTGGATTTGCATTTTTCTTATAATTATATGGAGTGACTGTGCTGTCTGGAGTATTCGGTCAAATGATGATGTCGGAGCGGGGATAGACTTCTGTCTCGGCGTGGTTCTATCTACCGTCAATTGGACCCTTCTATCCTCAATCCCACCTGAGATATTAACACCTGGCTTAAAGAGGAAAAGAGGCGAGGAGTGGTGCGCTGTAGACTCAGAAGGCGTCCTTTTAAACCTTTACTACCTTCAATTATTCTTTCAAATGTCCGTTCATTGAAAAACAAAATGGACCTGTTACATGCTAAATGTCTCACGGATGCATCAGGGAAGCATGTGTTTTGGCTTTAACTGATTCCTGGTTGGATAAGTCTGTTACGGATACAGAGGTTGTCCTGGATGGCTTTGAGATCTTTCGGGGAAAGTAAAGCCGGGCTCACACTACAGGATTTTTAAAATCCTAACCGATTATAAAAACTGGTTGCAGCGCACACATAAGGAGAATCTTTGCAGATTATCTTCCCTGAAATCTTAAACATGCACACACTACAAGATTTTAAAATTGTGGCACATCACACACTACAAGATATTATTAAGATTATCATGACGGAGGGAGCGCCTCACCTGATCTTAAGCAACAGATTGTCATTTCAACAACTACTGTTTATTTTTGCGGTTGTGGTATGTTTTCAACATATTATACAGAGCAACCCCTTCTCATCAAATTGCGTATAAATAACACGGTTTTACACTTCCCAACTGCGTGTAATACATACGCCAAAGTCCAATTTCGTGTGCATATGATAGCCAATCCTTCCCATTATCTTCTGTGGAGAGCAGATGCGTACAAATACCACGCAGCATCTTCTACGGCAGTGACGTCACCAGCGAGGCTCAGTTCTTTAGTTAACCTGACGAGCTTACGCCTTCTAACAGGTAAGCAAGCCCAACAATCTCTTTTTTTGCAATCAGATCACGGTGTTAATGGTACTGTTTTAATTATTTCAGTGTTTCTGCATCACGTTACATGGGGTCATGTGTCAAAATGGCTGCGTATGCGTTCAAATTAGTTGTTAGTGAAACAGTGGGCTGCTCAGTTAGCACAACTATTAGCCTGCCATTAACGTTAGCTTAAACTAACCTCTAATGTATAGTTTGAAATAAATAAAACCCTTTTTTATCATGTTGTGACTTAAGTCATCAGCTTTTAGACATGGCTGATGACAGTACTACAAATCAACAGATTAAATTTGGTTTGGCTAACGTTTTTAGCTAATGTGGTAACATTAGCTCTCGGGGATGCAGTGTGTTTTGTTCATACACGCAGCAGGAGGGCGCTCTCACGCAGAAAGCTCAGGACGGAATCCTAGAAGGAACGTATGACGTACTGGAAAATCTCTCTCTCTCTCTCTCTCTCTCTCTCTCTCTCGCTCTCTCTCTCTCTCTCTCTCTCTCTCTCTCTCTCTCTCTCGGACAATAATTGTTTTTTAAATGCCAAATTATTGAAAATCGCTAACACGGACAAAGGTTTTCAGCTATCTCTGTGGAGTCCTGAAGACAATACATGCACGATTGCTGCAATATATGGTTTATGTGTGTTTTTCAAATCATCTCCAGGTAATAAACAAATAATATGAATAATACAGTGCTGACTGACAAACGATTTATTACTGTTACCTATAGAAACTGTAAAATATATTTTCTGCCTTATTTTGTGATTAGAAATGGAAAAGTGTAGTATATGAACAAATCATAAAATTGCCAATAGGAAAATATAGGAAAACACATTACAGAATTGAAATGATTGGTTATTGTCCAGCTGTGTATTTGATTTCTTAGCCAATGAATGTTAAGAAATAAATAATAATAAATTATAAAAATAAAATTAATAAAACCTGTCAATTAGACCAAAAATATAAATATATAAATAACATTTTGACATTTCTGTCCCCCTTACTCCTGCAGATGCATGATACAGTAGGGTTGGATTAGCCTCCTATTCCCGGGATATTTGATTTCTAATTTAAACATGTATATAGTGCATTTTACCTAAAGGAAAATAAAGCACAATTTGGACCAGAGATTTTGTCTTTAGCAGAGAAACAAAATAATAAGGTATTAAGTCTGACTTTACTCAGCAGTGTCATTGCCATTGTGATAGTACTTCCATAATAGTTATTTGGTAACAGTACTATAACAACCTCCATTTCTTCAACTGTATAAATTGTTGACAAGAACGTACTTTTGTTATGTCCTTTTTATCTTTATAGTCCCTTTATAGCCCCTTGTAGAGGGCTAGAAAATCAGCATTGCTTAATCAACTGGACCACAGATTAGAACCCTATTTGTCATAGTGTCTCCCCCTCACCCTCTCTGTCTTTCTCCCTTATTCAGTGTGGGAAGCTGCTGGACCTGAAGGCTAGACAGACAGCACGCATGAAAGTGTTCAGGACCAGAGCCAAGGAGTGTGCACAAAAAGTAAAGAAGTCTCGCAATGAGGCAAAAATATTTGACAACAGTGCACTGCTGGTAATAAACATTTAAAAATTTAAAAGTTTGATTTCTTACAAGAAAAGACACATTTGCATATGACTCAGTTACCCCAGAAGAGTTGCTCTGGTGGTTCACTCTTATAAAAACATTGCCCACTCTCTATTTTTAAAGACAGCCTGTGAATAATAATAATAATAATAATATTAATAATTAATAATAATAACCTAAATGTCTTTTTTGCCCTTTTTAACCCTGCCTTGAAAGTCTCTCTGTGTTCATTTAAATGCTTTTCTATGTTAAGGTGGAGAAACTGAAGGCCCTTGGATACTTTCCCCTCCTGATGTTGGGAAAGTACAGGCCACAAAATAAAAAGTGGACGGCCCAGCTTCAGTGCCCGTTTGAGCTGCCAGTATTAGCACATGCAGTCCTGGAGAAGATAGTGTGCTTATTTGAAGGATTGTTAGAAGGTAGGTCACATCACAGCATCAGTACATTCATGACTCTCCGTTAAGATTGATCCTGTATTGTGTACCTATCCAGACGGATCAGATTTAAATGTCAGAGCAAAACATTTTTCACACAATCTAGATTACTTAAAATACTGGGTAATTCTGTTCTACTTTTTGTCTTAAAGGAGAAGTCCTCTTCCAGAACGATTTACATCTAATGTACTTACCCTCTTGTCATCGTAAAGATTTTTTTTTTTTTTGAGGAAAACATTTCAGCATTTTTCTCCATATAATGGACTGATATGGTGCCCCAAGTTTGAACTTCCAAAATGTAGTTTAAATGCGACTTCAAATGATCCCAAATGCGGTTGTAAATGATCCCAGCCGAGAAAGAAGGGTCTTATCTAGCAAAATGATTTAGCAATTTAAATACTTTTTAATGCCAGTCGCTCGTCTTGTCTTACTTGGCCTGAACTGTTTTTGTTCTGGTTCATGACAGTTAGGGTATGTCGAAAAACTCCCATCTCATGTTCTCCCTCAACTTCAAAATCATCCTATATCGCCATTTTACCTTTTTTGTTAAGGGTGTTTGATCTTCTTTGCTTGTTCACCAAACACTGGGTCGGTACTTCTGCAGCGATGTAGGATGATTTTGAAATTTTGAAGTTGAGTGAGAACATGAAATGGGAGTTTTTCAACATACCCTAACTGTCTTGAGTCAGAATACACAGAGTTCAGGGAGAGAAAGGCAAGACGAGCATTTGACATTTAAAAAGTATTTAAATTGTATTTTTTTTAAATAAAAATAACCAATCGTTTCGTTAGATAAGACCCTTCTTCTTCGACTGGGATCATTTACAACCGCATTTGGGATCGTTTAAAGCCGCATTTAAACTGCATTTTGGAAGTTTAAAACATAATTTCTTTACGACTGATGAAAGAAAGACATGAACATCTTGGATGACAAGGGGGTGACTACATTATATGTGAATCTTTGTTTTGGAAGTGGACTTCTCCTTTAAACTTTTTATATTTCTTTGGTACTCAAATTTTGAACCATATACTGCACCCTAAATGTCTTGTTTTGTTTTGTGTTGTGTAATTTAATTATTTTTTTAATCGAAGCATGTGGTCCTGTAAGAGAGGAGGTGGGGCAGCAAGAGAGGACAGGGGAAGAAGAGGAGTCAGAAAGAGAAGTAGATGATGAAGACCAGACTGGACAGGGGGAGCAATATAAACTAGGACAGACTGGGAGGTGGGACAACATGGAGATAGAGGCACAGGCACAGGAAGACAGCGTAGAGGGTGAGAGAGTGGAGAGAGGAGAGATAAAGGAGCAGAACGAGCTGCGAGTGGTGGAGACAGAAGAACCGATGGGACAGCAAGAGAGGACAGGTGAAGAAGATAAGGTAGAAGGAGAAATAAATGATGACCAGAGAGGACAGGGGGACAAAAGTAAAATAGAAGAGATTGAGAGGAGGGACATGCAGGAGATGGATATGGAGATAGAGACACAGAAAGAGGTGGTAGAAAGTAAGAGAGAGGGGAGCGGAGAGAAGGACGGACAGAAAGAGCTGGGAGTGATGGAGACAGAAGAGATGGAGGCAGACAAGGAGAGAGAACAGACAGAGGAAGCTGGAAAAAGTTCAAAGAAGAAAGTAGTAGCAGCAGGCAGGTAAGTACCAATACAGAATAGAAGATGCAGAGCAATCAGGGCAATCTTGACCATGTAGAATATTAGAAACAGAATGGTAAAGAAAGTGTTCATGGACAAAAAGGATTAGAACACCACACTAGACTCAAGTTGCTCTTTTTCTACTTTTTCTAACAACATGAAGTTGTTTGTATATGGATGCATTTTGGCATCCAGTGTGCCATAATGCAAGATGGCAATACCCAACAGTGAAGTAGTCTGAGAAAGCATCAACAGATTGTCCTGCATTGAAATGTACTCGCATGTATTCACCTAGCTCACAAGGCAAACGGCGCACACCTACATTGCAATTTACGTTGGTTTTTGTTTTCTCTATACAGGAAGTCAGCTGTCAAAATTTCAGCTAAAAAGAAAAGAACTATAAGAAGGCAAAGCAAGGATGATGGTAGGAAAAATGCTACATTTTTTTTTATTTAAAATTAAATAAATTATAATCATAAACTCTTAAATTAATCTAATCTTAATCTAATAAAAAAAAAAAATTATCTTGAGCTTGTAATATAATAGTTTTTTGGCCCACAATTTACCTTTTCTATCTTTTCTTTATTTTCTATCTTTTTATTGGTAGTTTATTACATTACAGACCTGATAACACATAAAACTATTAATATAATACTAGTTGAAAATGTCTTTTAATTGCCTTTCCACAATTTTTACAATTTTGTTTTCTTTACAGCTTGCCAGTATCACAGCACACTGGATGTGTTTCCAGTAAATTATGTGTCTAAGACGCGTGAAAAAAAGGTTAGTAGCTATATGGAGGACATTCTGTACAACTGTAGGTGCATAAATTGATACTGTACTACACCAAGAGAGTAGTACTGAAATTATTGACTTTAAGTCTAAAGAAGAAGTAATTAACGTGAAAAAATTTGCTGTTAGAGCACTGTAAATATTAAACCAAACTTTTGATGTTTCTGTGATATTATATTTTGACTTTTTTTAAAAGCTGAGGTGGAATGAAATTAAATATTTAATTGATTTCTCTTTCCAAGGGCTGTAAAGAAGTTCTCGTCCACTGGCTCCCGTGTCCGTCATGGTAATGTAGGCTTTCTTGTTTAACTGACTTATGAGTTGTCCTTAAAGGGGCAGTTATCCCTAATTAGAAAGCCTGTCTGATTTACCATGAATTAGGAGTTATTTAAGTTCATGTTATAAGCACCCGGACCAGTGTTACATTTCTTTTGGGGAAGTCAGGCAGGTTACGTAATTAGGATGGACTGAGACATCTCCACATGTGGCATCTGTTTTTGCCTAAAGAGTGATTTAAAGGGATAGCTAAAATTAGCCAATCATTTACTCACCCTCAAGGCATCCTAGGTGTATATGACTTCCATCTTACAGATGAATTCAGTCAGAGTTATATTAAAAGATTATAGGGCTGTCAAACGATTAATCGCATACAAAATAAAAGTTTGAGTTTGCCCAATTAATGTGTGTGTACTGTGTAGAAGTATTATGTATATATAAATATACACAAATTAATTTACATATTTAAAAGAAATGTTATGTACAAAATATTTGTATTTATATGTAATACAAATTATATAAATATTATAATAAATACATATACTTGTAAATGTTTCTTAAATATTTACATGAACGTGTTTGTTTTTATATATACATAATAATTACACACAGTACACACACATATATTATATACTCAAACTTTTATTTTGTATGCGATTAATCGTTTGACAGCCCTAAAAAATTATCCTGGTTATTAAAGCCTTATGATGGGTGGGTGTTTCTTTTCAACAGTGCAAAACAGTGTTGTCAAAAGTACAAACTTTGGTACCATACTAAATAAAAAAAAAAAAAAAAACGCACATTTCCCAAGATTTTAGTGCTGTTGAGCCGATTCTTAAACACTGTTGATTGGCCATTGTGTTCACGCACTCAACAAATATGTAGTAATTAAAATAAAATAGTAATTAAAATAAAATAATAAAAGTACCGACATAAGTGTAATTGGCCTCAATGATCGTTGCTTCACATTCTTTACTGAGGGCTCACACAGAAGCACATTTGAAAGCCGCATCTATCAGTGGATCCCTAATATAGCTGTACATAGATGGATCCACTAATGGATGAGGCTTTCAAACGTTCCTGTGTGCTTCTGTGTGAGCCGCACTCTGTGAAGACTTACAGGCGCATGCGCTGCACATACGTCCTACGTCATCTGCTGGAACGGTTTGCGCATATGACAGTTAGCGCACGCTACAGAAAAGTGATTATTACAATTTAAAAATGGAGCCTATATATATATAAATTGTATTTATTTATTTATTTATTTTAAACAAAAACACATCAATTCACTACAGGAGGCCTTTATTTACCCCCTGGAGTCATGTAAGGCATGTTTTTTTATGGATGTGGTCAAGTGCTTTATTGCACTTCTTTTGGACTGTTGGAAAAAAAATAAAATAATAATAATAAAAATGCTCACTGCCATTATAAGGCTCGGAAGAACTAGGGCGATTTTTAATGTAACTCCG
The DNA here is from genome assembly GCA_036247105.1 of Cirrhinus mrigala. Classification (NCBI taxonomy): domain Eukaryota; kingdom Metazoa; phylum Chordata; class Actinopteri; order Cypriniformes; family Cyprinidae; genus Cirrhinus; species Cirrhinus mrigala. The sequence goes on along the minus strand of CM070009.1, from coordinate 17,432,960 downwards.
ATTGGATTCATCTGGAAGAAGGAAATCATATACACCTAGAGTAAGGCTTGAGAGTAAATCATGGGCTAATTTTCATTTTTGGGTGACCTATCCCTTTAAGTTTTGTCACAACTACTGCTTAGATGTACTGCTGTATTTAGTGGCATTTTGCTAAGCGATGAATGAGCCGTAATTTATATGCTGAATTTTTGTTTGCTTGAGAGGAAGGAGTTACAATCATCACAACTTCACATTCATTAAGAATGGGATGAACTGCTTATCACACAATACAATTAAATACACAATATGAGGTTCACAATTTAATACATAAAACATAAAACAAAACTTAACAAAAAACATAATACAATGTAATAAATCTTAAATGACAACTAAATTCTAGTTGTGCAGAATTAGGTTCATTTCTGAGATACAAATCTTTGTAATATAAACAGTTTTAAAATGTCATTACAAAGTGGCAATAATATTATTTGGATATAAATATAAATAAATTATCTTCAGCTTTACGCTTTCTCCATCCCATTCTGTCATGGAAGCCTAACAGGGTTTATAAGCCATGTCAGAGGCTATCCTTATATTTGACACATTTTAGAAAAGAAATATGTAATTTCTGTATGTTTTATTTTGCTATTTCTTTCAGCCAAAAGGTTTGGCCTCCATCTTGGGAACCACAGGGGAACATAAGAAATGACTGTGTCATAAAGGATTCTGCGCCATGGGGGCAACAAGTTCAAGTTCAAAAGTTTGATAGTACTGTTTTGATTAGGCATATGTTGTAAGTAAATAAATATTTGTTTATAAATCTGTTTCTTTAGTTGTTTAGTGGGGCTGGGTGTTGACAAGGACCTCATCATGCTATGCAATACAGTGGGTCAGAACATGATTTAATGTTTATAAATTTAGTCAGGAAAAAAAAACAAAGATTTTGGGGGGGAATAATGTTTATGTGATATGTTGGTGCTGTAATAAAGCTGGAAGGTGCATACACCACCTAATTTCATTGCACCACAGATTCACTATAGGGCTACATATTGCACTTGAGCATTTAATATTTTCAGCGAGGTGCTTTTGCTGCCCAGAAAATCTGCTGTCCATCTAATAATTCATCATCCAAAAGGCAAATCATTAAATACTGCAGTTTTTGCATCTTCACAACCTTCCACCCAGAAAGAAAAGTAAGTGACGTGGCCTAATATGGGGTCACACACACACACAAGGACGAAGCAGCGGCTGCGGTGCCAGGGGAGCAATTGGGGCTTCAGTGTCTTGCTCAAGGGTCTCACCTCAGTCGTATTGAAAGTGGAAGAGATGCTGGCCATTCACTACCCCCACCTACAATCCCTGCCAGACCTGAGATCTGCACCCTTCATTTTACAACTCCGACTCTCTAACCATTAGGATATGAAATGTCTCCATTCATTGCCAACCAGAATTCATCAAAGTCAGGTTCTGTGGGTGTTTTTTATTGTAACTGGTCAGGATCTAATTGATGGTGTGTTGCTGATCAGTTGATTAGTCTAACTCCAACAAAGTTCAGGTTTGGTCATCTTAAGCTGTGAAAAACCATAGTTAACACTAACCATATTATTGTATGTGTACAGTGTAATTTGTAAATGTTACACATTTGTAAAATAGAGCTTGCCTTCAATATGTTTTCCATGTGTAAATGAAGGTAAAAAAAAAAAAAAAAAATGCAGGTTTGCTGACAATACAGCTTTCCTGCAATGAGCTATAGCCATGTTTTCAGCTATTCTCATAGCAGTTATTCACAGCACACATGAGAAGTTTAAAAAAAAAGTAATTTATTTAATAAACGACTTATAAAATGATTTTACAGTCATAATCAGACAGTGTGCCACTACAGATAGTATGTTCTTGCATCGGTGTTATTGGCTTGAAATGGTCCAGATCCAGGCCTATGTAACTTTTAGATTAACAACTTTTTTTCTCTTCCTCTTCCCATGGCTGTTTTCTAGCGAAAAAATGTGCATTTTTATTTTTACAATCTTTGCCCAGTGAATCTATATTAGATTTTGTTTTGTTTTTAGTTCGTTGGTATGGTGGTTGCTATTGACGCTGACTTCTGCCCGGAAGTATTTTCTCCACAGAAAAAACAGCATGATAACTCAACAATACGATATGTTCATGATAAGGCTACTTTATCTTTTATTAACTTTTAATAATTTCTCCTTCGATTCTGAGATTTGTTTTTTTCTACCAGTTTATGGTAGAAGAAGTTTACGGATGTGCATTGTGTTGTGGGCGGAGTTTGAGGGTTGTGGCTAGAACGCATATGTCTCCCACCAGAAACTGACAATGAAATTTATTTTTCTACCTATTAGATTGTTTTATTAACGTATACACCTACCCCAACCCTAAACCTACCCCTTACAATAATGCAAAAATAGTAATTATTGTTTTAAAGTGTGACAAAAATTACGCAGTATTGATGTACGAAAGCCCAGTAGCGCCATACGTATCCCTTCTAGCCGTCGCCGAGTTTGCGCGTTCTGCTCCAGTTTTGGCTAAAATATCTAAAATAAACCAACATATTCACTTTTTGTTAACATAGAGCATCTATATGCAGTGTTATTACTAGTTCAGCTGTACTAGATATTTGAAATATTCAGTAGTTATATCTTTTTACAACCCTATTTTACAACCCTACTTTGCAGAGGAGAAGAACTACAACTGTACTTCTGATTTGTATCAAGCTGCATGGCGTGGCTTTACGTAATTGTAGTTTTTAAAACATTAGTGTTTTTCTTAGAATTGGAGGTGGTAAACAGTGAGTTGAGAGTATTGTGAGGGGTTTAGGAGGATTATAAACACATCTATGTAATCTGATTTTAAATATCCAATTGTTAAATGGGTTAAAATTAATTTTAACCATATTTGACAGCACCCACAGTTGTTGACCATACTCATATGATAGCTGAGGTCAAGAGCTCTCTATAACAATTCGTCCCATATTTGTAGCCCCTTTTGAGAAAAGCTCAAAAAATAATCAAAGACCCTAGCCACCTCAGTCACAGTCTCCTCTCACTACTGCCATCAGGCAAACATTACAAAAGCATCAGGCCGCACAGGTCGGCTGCGGTACAGCTTCTTCCGTTAGGCCATCAGACTGCTAAACTACAACTGATGCACTACACTGTTGCACAAATATATCATTAATATAACTACACAACCCTCCTTTTTTATTTGCCTATACCATAAGTCGATTCCTGGCGTTACATACATTATGTTTACATATTGTATTGTGATGCTAATGTCAGTACTGTCTATGTATATATGTATACCTATTTATTTGTTTATATATACACAACACTGTGCATATCTGTACATATGTGTACACTGTATATATGTGTATTGTATTCCATTGTTAACTGTAAATTTTATTTTCCGAAATGTGCAATGTCTGGAACACCTAACCTTTTCACACATCATTTACTTGTAAATGCTGTAGTGACAATAAAAATGAGTTGAGTTGAGTTATAAGCCTTCAAACATGCACCAAGGTGAAGTTTCATGTAAAATCTTCATACTAACATGTTACTCTCCAGGTTCAAGACCTTTTCAACAATGTATTTGGTTTAGCTGTGCAGGAAAGTTTTAATTTTCTCATTTCACAGACACAAGCCATCTCAGGTCTAGTTTTAGAGAACACTTTGAAGACTTTTATTCGCATTTTAGCATTTTATTTGTTTGTTTGTTTCTGACTGTGTAAACAGATTATGACCCCACAACATGAGGATTACCTGGTCCACACACACACACACACACACACGTTTGTTTTTGTGAATTGTGGGGACTTTCCATAGACTTCTAAAGATTTTATACTGACCAAACGATATTGTCTATCCCCTAACCCAACCCTAACCCTAAACCTACCCCTTACAGAAAACATGTTTGCATTGTTTCATTTTCAGATAAACATCATTTACTATTTTTAATATTTTTTTTAACATTGTGGGGACCGAAGGCCGGTTTGGTCATTTGGTCTCCACAATGTAGCAAAAACAAGTACACACATACACACAAATATGTTAAAGTTATGTGAAGCATTTAATACCAACATCAAATCATACTGTGACCTGCTGTAATGAATGATGGTGAGGTCCTTGCCAACACCCAGCCCTACTGAGCCAATTAGGAAAGACAAATTTGCAAACAAATATGCTACTTTTCATTGACATTGTGTATTAAATTCAGTACAATATAACTTTACTGTTCCCCACATTGCATAGTTATAAAGGGACCACATTGATGATTCCAACAATCAACAACAATAAATAGAAAGAATCTGATTGTATTTGGAGCTGTCTCTTGTATTTGCATTGGTGATTAACCATGTGGATGGATGATAGCCTTCTGAGCCTTCCAGTAGACGTAGCAGGCCCCTTCTGGCCCATTTTTATGAGGCTGAGAACCACTGATAATGGCCATTTAATGGAATGATAACATTCAAAGCAGGTGTTTTTGAAGTTCTTTAGCCCCTCCAAACCACCTGAAAGATGCTACATGGTCAGAATTTTATAATGTTGTAGGCTCAATATCCCTCTGTTCATTAAGTTTCCTACTTGTATCTCTGAAGATGATACTGTTATAGG